>VWYP01008890.1:128790-144861 GCA_013400435.1 Pycnonotus jocosus | reverse complement strand
GGTTTCAAACCATTACACTGAAGATTTGCAAACAGTTAAAAGAAAAAAAAAAAAAAGAACAACACACAACCCCACCAGGCACAAATGAAAAATTATGAGTTTTCTCCTTTTATCTTTTTCTAAGGGGTTTTTTTTTGTTGCTTTGTTTTAACTTAGCAGATGTAATCCAGTCAAGTTTCTTCCTCAGCCTCTAAAGGGAAAAAGGTAAATTGAGTATTTAGGAAGGTTTTATATTTTACAGAGTGTGAATATTTTGTTATCTTATTTGCAGCTATTTTTTAGTTAATCTACAAGAGCTTGTATTCGTGAAGGATATCCAGATTTCCCCAGTGAAAGTCTTCAGAGGATACCTATATTTCTGCTTTAGAACATGCTAAATAGGTGCCTAAATCTTGGTAGCACCAAGTAGGACAGTACAATAGACAGAGCAGCCACTCCACAACTGCCCAGGCAGGACATCTGAGCCCAGCACTATCCCTTAAAAATTCCACAGAACAGAGCCAAAAAAACCAGGACATGCTGACAACCCACTTTTGTTCAGTAGTCCAGCAACACCTCAGCTTTGCTGATCTAAATTGGGCAGAAAATAGACTTGAATGTTTGGGGACCTCCTAGAAGTGAGACAAAGGGGCTGTTCCCTGTCATATCATGGGGAATGAGAAGAAAACGAGATTTCAGCTGATATAAAAATGCTGACACAAGTGACAGTGACTAAAACAGTTATGAACACACTGCTGTTGGGAGGGACAGGCGGAAGGTTTTGTCAGAAATGCAAGAACACTTCTCAAACCTATTTTTTACCACAAAAAGTGAAAGACAGACAAAACAATTTTAGAAAGAGACTTGAAAACTTAAAGGAATCTTTACGATTTGGCTGCTCCATGATAGTAAGGGAGTGACACTTGATAAATGTGTATCCTCAAGTATGTTGAGAAGAGAAAGCCAGGTTGAAAATCTTGTGCTTAGACAGAAGGCATGGGTACTCTGGAGGGCAAGGGTTTAAGGTGTCCATCTTTTCACACATTCAGATGAGCCCCAAATCAAGCAGGATTTCTGTTACCTTTGGTGTTGTGCTGACAGTGAGAAGCAGAGCAGCTGCATGCACAGGGAAAGGGGAGGGACAGAGGGGAGAGCCTGGGTGGTGCCCCCATTGCTGTTCACTGCAGGTACCCCTGGCAGTCATTTGCATCCTCTCCCAGGGCTGAGGAGACAGAGCTGAAAGTCAAACCACCACAACTCAGAGTGAGTAAAACCAGCAGGACTGGACTGCAGGGCTTTAGACTGCTGATCCCAAACTTTGACAAAGACTGATGAAGGAGTTAAACAGTGAATCACCCAACATGAATGAAAAACGATGCTCAGTTCTGTGTCTGTGTGGTAAAACTCTCAGATATTGCCATTATTACACAGCAGGACAACCTGACTTGCCACTGAGTGGGGTCTGGCTACTGGCCACAGGAGAAACTTAAATTCTTTTTCCATGTATACACTAACAGCTGAGCTCAGCTCCAGGGAAATTTTGCTGGAGAAATATCTTTGTCCTCAGCTGATATAAAAAAGTGAATGTCTGGAGAGACAAGAAATCTGCCTGCCAGCAGGGTTCCATTCATGCAGACCGAGGGCCATTGCACAGCCTGATGTCGTTTGCAAGCTGACATTGCTTAAATCAATTCAGTAAAACTGCTCCTTTTCCTGGCATTGTAAACTTTCATGTGTGTGGATAGAAGTAAAAGAAAAGAACCACAAGTTTTTTTACTACTCTTTGTCTAAACTCCTAATCTTTGTGCTCTGTCTGCTCAGTGAAGGTCCTTTTTGCCCAGTTAAACACCGTGCATTATTAATGAGTGGGATCAGCTCTTTTTTATCATTCATATTTTAAAAAAATAAAATTAGTTACTATTTTCTGGACTCAGTTTGAAAAGTGTAGTAACAAAATACACATCCTGAAGCAGTAACTCTCTGAGGTGTGTGTGCTGCTGATTTTTGTCTCAATATGACATGGACAACATGACCCTGTAGCTGCTGCATTTCCAAGTCATTTCCCCATGGTGTTGGTGAATGTGCTGCAGGTGAAGAAGCACCTGAAATGACTAAATGCACCTAATCCTCCTCTGAGGACTAATCCCCATGAAGAACCATTGTGTAACATGGAGATTGGTTGTCACAAAAAGCAATAATTCTTTTACAGATGTGAACTCTTAAGTTTGAATGTACAGAAATCACGGTTGCCTACACATCTTTCATTTGATCATTTCCAGAATGTTTCCATACTTTAGATGTTTGTTCCCAAAGATCACAGCTTTTTGAATTGGCAGAATCTTTCAAAGCGACCATTAAAAATCTGAGGAAAAAAATTAAATATATAAAAATATTCCAAAAACTACATTCTTTTAAACTGGACAGCCAACTACCACCCTCCTATCAACATTGCATAACAATTACTAAGATTCATCTGGCTGTTTATTGTGTTTGTTGAGCCAGCAAGGACTACCACCCAAAGAGGAGTAAAACCCTCACAAACTGGTCAGGCCATACCAAGAGGAAAAAAACCTTAAAGACAAAAATGTGCTTGAACAGCAAAAGGGAGAGACAAAGCTTCATTAGAAGCAAACATGGATCGCCTTGCCAAAAAAAGTCAGTTCAAGGAAAATTAAAACAGAAGGCAAAAGTAATGGATCCCATAGGGAAAAGACTCAAGGGCTGCTGAGAAAATGCTAAAGCAGCCACAAAAGTGAAAAGGTTCAGCTGGTTGCAAACACAACCTCAGTGTTGCGCTAAGAATTGAATTTTTCCTTTAAAGTATTTGGGTTCTTTCCACAGCCCAACAGCAGGGCTGGACAGGCAGACACTCACCCAAAGGAGAAAGGGAAAAAAAGTAAAAAGTCCAGCCTCAAACCATCTGCCATTAAAACCTCATAGACTTTTTTTCCAAATGCAGTTTTCATATGTGTTAGGTAAGGCTCTAAATGCTGAATTACCACAGTTTGCTTTAGGGCTTTATTTGGTTTGAGTTTTTAGGATTAATTCACCATAAGCAGGTATGGTGAAGTGTTTTATGGACTAGTTTACAAGGATAGCCTACAATCCAAGAAAAATCTTGGACATCAGACAGAAAAAGCAGATGAGTCTAGCTTTGCTCCTGAAGTATCAGGTGATGGGGTGGGAATGAAGAGCTCCAGTTCTTCCTCCTTGCCCAAATCTTCCTTTTGATGACAGTTGAAAGGTTAAAAACTGGAGGACATTATGGTGCCTCTGCCACAAAAGAGATGTTTTGCAGGATGAACAGGAAAGCCTTTCCAGATCCTATAGACTGCAGGATTAATGAGCTGTGGTTTTTTCAGGCATATCACATCACAAACATGAGTAATTGCCATTATGACACACTTAGAAGCAATGTAGCTTTGAGAGGAACAGTTGCTCCAACTCAAAAAGTCAACAAGGTTCAGTGGTTTGTACGTGCACAGACTACAGATGTATTCATTTTTCCATCTGTTTCTTATTTGTCACAGAAAAACAGATAAGTCAGGATTACTGACAGGAGTTCGAAATGTTCTAAAGCCCACCAAGTACACTGACTTTAATGTGTTTTACAGAGAAAAAGAAGAGAATTTGACAGGGTCATTGATCACTTGAACCAACTTAGATCAATGTCAAAACCAGTAAAAGGAAGCATCAGTAACTATAAATAGAGAAACACAGCATTCCCATCACTGTGACCCCAGGGCAGCACCAGTCACCAGTGCCCACACCATCCAGACAACTCAATTATGTATTTCTTTTTATTTTCCCCAAAAGTTTCTATGTAGTTCTGGTTTTTCCCAACATGCTACACTCCTGTAGCTTGGTATCCAGCTCTTTATTGCTATTGACACACCAAAATTTAGGATTTTGAACCAATTGATACACTGCCCTTCCCATTATGAAGGGATCTTCACCTATACCACAAGCTGGGTAGAGCTAAAATGAGACCATTTTTGAAAGTTCAGCTCTTCCAAAATGCCTGGGAGAAACTTGCCAATTAACTCTTCTGTTTATTATTTTATTAATCATTTAACATATCAATATTCTATTATGCTGTATGTTATCCACTGAAAAATAGCCCTGTAACCTGACTGGGTCTTCTTATTTAGCTCTGTCTCAATTCCACTCTTACGTTATCTTTGAACAATGTTGAGTTCCTCTGACAAACAACATTTTGTGAATTTTGTGAGAGCTGCCAGCTAAATTTCAAGTGATAACATTTAAGTCGCAGTTTCACACTGCTTGTATCTGTGTAATACTTTTATCTAACAGTTATACAGATTTTCACTGGGAGAAGAGGTGCTATATATAAATATATATATATATATATGAACACTGAATTTAGGATGCACTGCAGGGAACAGGAGCTCTTCAACCCTTGAGGGTGCCTGGTGGTGTCCCCTGTGCCCACACCAAGCTCATGTGGAGTACGAGTCACATCCACACTGCAGAGCATCAGGGCAGGCTCAGATCTGGCACTTTGCTTCTCACCCTGGGGTCTGGGAAGCTCCTCCACGTTCCACACAACACTCACCTTTTCCAGGAGTGCCCCAGGAGGGTTCCAGTTCTCATCTCATGCAATTCTTACCCTGAGTGCCTCATGCATGGATAACTGCAGGACAGAGGCAGGGAGTGGTCATGTGAAAGAGCTCTCTTGACAGAGTGAAGTTTATTATTGCACTGGACTTGGATTTCAGTTGTCTGTCATGGTGAGAGGAATTTCTGTCCCTCTCTCCTTTGGGTCTCATGGAGCTTTGCTTTTCTCTGTCGTCAAGGAAACACCAGGGTTTTTTCCCCTTGCTCATTAATGTCTGCATTTTTGTTTCCATAGCTACAAAGGAACCTTAGTGTTTTAAAATAGCAGTAATTGGATTACCATGACTTTTTCAAATTTATTGACACCATTAATGGCTCCGATTTTCAAAAGCAGACACCGAAATTGTATCAGCAGTTTTTTCAGCTATTACCGTGTTATCTCCTTGTCCTGAAATCCTGGGTACATGCTCAGAAAAGTCTTCAGCATCCAGACACTCACTGCAGCCAGATTCATGCTCCATATGTGGTGCTCTGAAATTACTGAAAATGGTAATAGTAATGCTCTTTCCTTGGATTAGTTTCAATTTCTCCTGCAAAGGAGTGCACAGGTTCTGTTGTGAATCTGCTCGGTATTAGCACATTACAGATCCTTTGTGATTTGACCCCAGTAGAATAATCTGGATGAATTTTTACAGCCAAGGATCTAGGCAACTCAGGATGCAGGAACATGGGAATGCACAAAGAATTGAGAGTAGCAGCATTGTTAACAACTGGTATTACTTAGCAGGGACAGAATTCATGTTTTAAGACAAAAAGTGACACTCCTACACTGTCTGTGGCTCTATGCACCCTCCTACCACCCTGAAATTGTTCCTGCATTCTAGCACCTTTCATTTCCTTGTTTCCATTGCCTGTTTGAGGCGCTCACAAAGTACCATAAGTGCATATTTTGTACCCCCAGCCTCTCTTTCCTGCCCCTCCTGCCCTCAGCCAAGGACAGAAAGCAGCTGAATTCACCACATGGATGTGCCAGCAGCGGTGTCACCACTCCTTGTGCTGAGCCCCAGCCAGAGACACACAGCAGTGCCACACTGGAACTGGAAAAAAATCAACCAACAGCTTCAAAAGCTGTAAGAGGTGGACACAGAGAATGTCCAGATAGCACCTATTGTTCTAGAAAAACAAACTCAAGAGAGTCACCAACCTAAAATCCAGGCATAGCAAAAAGGTGACAAGTGGCTAAACACAAATAAGTGTGAACAAGGAAGTCTCTTTAATCTAAAATATTAGTTCCTATTTTTCATCGTGGATTTCTGTGCAGCCTGGAGGCTCAGACATTCTATTACCATAGAAACAGCATCCTGTGCCTCTGAGGACCTGCTGTAGCTGTGTGCTGTTATGGAAACAGCCAAATGAACAGATCAACTCATCTCTGTGTTCCAGTGATTGTCTTTGTAAAGATCCATTGCTAAATTATCCTTTCAGGATTCATTTTAATAAAAACTAAGTCCCTGAAGTACATGGCACAAATAAATATGCCATGGAATAAACTCCTCAAGGTTTCTCCAAATCAAAAATACAGCAATGGGAAAAAAACATACATTAGAATTACCTTGCCCTTTTAATAATTACCAACCTCTCCTAATCCCTACCGTCAGCAAAGGTTTGGGGGAAAGATGGGTCTGTCCTCCCCACCAACCATTAATAAAACTACTTCAGGAAAGCAAATTTTGATGTCATGTTCTGTGCAAGGACTCCTTCACACACCCATCTCCTATGTGCCAGCATGGAAATGAAATTCAAAACATAAGAAAGTACAGGGAGAAAACATGGCTCACATGACTGAATTGGGAATTCTCACATTTTAATTCCAGGTGAACCATTCTTTGTCTCAGAAAAGCCATCTGAGACGTTTTGGAAAAGATAACATGTGAGTTGGAAGCTCAACTCCCACTATTTTTTTTCCTGGGAATTGAGTCCTTAGCTGATCCTAGAAAATCTCCTCAACATTTTCATATTTGTAACATCTGAGATACTACTACTTACATATCGCACTAGAGTTCTGTGGGCATGAGTATTTTGTGTTTTCTTGAATAAAGCCATCAAAGAATCAGGAACACAACTAAAAGGTGTTGTTCAGGTTAATAGTCAGCTGTAAAGAGCTTCCTGCCTAATTACAGATTTTTCTATGTAGTTACTGCGACTTAAGACTGTAAATTCACATTTTTTATCTTTTTTTTCTTTAATCAAAATCATCCACACCAAGAAGGTCCTTTCCAACCCAAACTATCCTAAGAAGGTTATATCCCATCTCTTTATTCCTACACCAAATACTGGTTATTATGGCTTGTAAATGGGACATTTCCTAACACTGAATATCTGAATATCTCTGATTACCATAGCATTTTCTAATGTATAAAGAAATCACCCAAACATGATGAATTTGGAGGTATAATTCAAATACCTCCACTGAACTTCAGGAAGGCAGGAAAACAAAAGCCACTCAGAAATGTGTCAGTTTTGAAACCCAGGTCTTTACCCATCCTGAAAGGGATACAGCAATACCCCAGCAATATCATCATCATCATCATCATCATCTAATTTTTTTTCTTTTAAAACAACAGGTTTTAAAAGAAACAGATTGTTCTTTTACAACCTCTTTTATCAGCAAGCATTAAGATATGTGACATTCTGAAACACATTTATAAAGGGAACAAACATTGATTTTGGAGTAAGCAAATTAAATAAGTTTTAGTCATAGCTGATACTAGGTTGTCTCCAAGTTTTGTGATTAATGCAGCTTTGTGGAGGCTTTTTATTAATATCATCATTTTCCTTAGAAGTCTCCTTGCCTGCTGCTCCCCTCACTGATGGATCTGGCAGCACCAATCCCTGTGTGACTCTGTCTGCTCACGAGTGTCCAGCTGGTCACACAGTATTTGTTTTTCCTGTTCCTATGCTACTCATCCCACTGCACATTTGGGAGCTCCTGCCTTTGAAGACACATAGAATGCACATCTTGATTAAAAAGAAGAGCTGTGCTCTTCATCTTGCCTTTTATAGACCTTTATTTTTAATAATTACTGCTTTACAGTATTTTGTGTATTTCAGAGAGCTCCTGGATACTCAGAATTTTTCATCAGTAGAAAGTGTATATAAAAATTCCTCTTATTTCTGAGCATGAAAACCAAACATTGACACTGAGAAGCTTAAACTCCATTTTTGCCATCTTATTAATCATGAACCTGTTGGATATCCTATTGAATCAGTGCACTAGAACTGATATAAATATTGCTTATTTGTGCAGAAACTTGGAAGTGGTTCCTAAATGACTCCATTTAGAGAAAAAATAAATTAAGGCAGCTAGGTTGAAAGTGCTTTAATGTACACTATGCAAGACCTAGATATGAAAAATGGCATTTTAAATGGTTTTGTGAGAAGAGTAGTCAATGCTAAAACTACTTATTCCCTTTTAAAATATTTTTAACTTCAGTTTGTAGCTGTCTGTTAACATTTTGGACTCTGTACTCATGTAACAGAGAACATATATGCATCCTCAGGAGATGGATTAATTCAAGCTGACTTAATCATACTGGGATAAATTTGATGATTTCTCAGTGCATGGAATTTAACTTTCTCTTTTTTTTATTTATACACGTGGCTTATTCCTTTTATTATTGCTGAAACATTAAGTTGCAGACAGCTTCATTTCAGCAGCACAATGGTGAAAAAGCTGTCTTCTCCCAAAGGGCTCTCTAATTAATCATCACTAATGAAGCTGTGCTAATTAACAATGATGAGGGAGGTGGAAGGCCTAGAAGGGTCTGAGGGCTGAGTCCAGGCTGTGAGGATTTTACTTGCTGTCCTTCACAAGTGCAACACACCCAGGGCTGGCCTGCAAATGGATATTTAACAGCTCATACGTTCTTGTAATATTTACTAAATTCTCAGATCCTCCTCAAGTTGTTGCATATGTTTGACTCAAATTTTCTTGGTCTGTGTGCAGCAGGTTTGTACAGGCCTGTTAAATGTGTTTGGCTTTGGATCAGGACAGAGTGTAGTGGAGTTCTTTTGCAGGATTTCCAAGATTATAAGTATTCCCACATATTCCTCTCACTTTCCCTAAGTGCTGCAATATTTCACAGCTAAGTACATTAAAAAGCCCCCATGGCCTGGAGTGTCCAACAGTGGCTACAGGAAATGCAGGTTCAGGCATTTTATCAAGCTGGACTCTGACAGTTTTGATCACATCATCCCATGGCCTTTGATTTTGACTTTTCCTAAAAGGAATCTATGACTTTTACATTAGTGAAGATTTTATGGAGTCTGCTTACTTTACAGTATAATATGTTTATTAGACCATACCATGAAAGAAAATACTTTTGTCCCAACTGTGCAAGAAGAGTATTCTGACACTTTATTTGCATGGAAGATCCTTGCATTATGTTTCCATCTTAAACTCTCATATTTGATTAATATTTTAATTTATTTTCTTTTATTTCTTTTTATTTTATCCCTTAGGTTGGATGAAATGAACTCATGAGAACCCCTCAGAAAGCTGTTTGGAAAAGAGAAGTATTTTCAGTGAAGCTACAAACTGGAAACCTCCACTGGCCACATAAGATATTAAAAATTTAAAACAGTCAGAGCACCTCATCCCCAGAAGGACAAGGATCATTTTCAGGTGCAATTTTTGACTTCCATGCTTGCTGTTTCCCTGTGAGTTGTCAGTCCTGTCCAAACACCAACATTTCTTCTCAGCTTGGGGTTGGGAATTCCCACTGTCAGGCCCAGATGAGAGGCTGGGACTGAGCCTTAAGTTGCTGTTCCTATTAAAGATCTGAGGACTGCACTCCCAGAGAGGAGGGTTTGTGTTCCCAACTGCTGAGACTGGATCCTCCCCCTGCAAAGTAACAAATACAATCCCTACAAATACAATCACAAAGGACAGCAGAAATACTCTTAAACCCAGGATCCACCTGTTCTCTGGCCCACAAAGCTTTGAAGGAAAATGATTTAATGTCTTCACCAGAGCTGCGTGGTCAGCCATGGGCACATGAAAGCCTATGTGCCTCAAGACTGGTTTATAATTGATCTGATCATTGTCTTGGGGAAATTCTGGACACAGGAGCAAGGTCTGAAGACCATGAGTTATATTTGTGATTTAACACATAATTCTGACCATGACCTGTCGTCACTGGTTCTTCAGGCTTTGCACTGAAAGTTGCACCCAACAAATGTTTGAGAGCACAGTGTTTTTATAAGAACTGTTGTCATCTTTTGAATTACACAAGGATCACTGGGGGAGAAACATGATTATCGCCAAACAACATAAAATCATCAGCATTTTCAAAGTACTTTAAATTTTGTGGTTTTGTCTTTAATTGTGCTGTTACTGTGCTTGCTCATGAGTTGTGGGTGATAACATGTGATTATCATCTGCCTACTTGATCACATGCACATTTGTGATGCTTGCAAGAGCAAACATTATCTGGCTGGGATCTGTCACATTCTCAGAGTTTCAGAGACTGTTTCCCAGACAACAGGACAGTCCCCTTCATCCATGAACTGTGCACCACCGTGGACCTGTGCTCAGTCTAACACCTGGTGGCAGCTGCTGCTCACACTCCTGACACACACAAGATGTTTGTAGAGCCATAATCCAACTGCCTGAACTCTGCAAGTCAAGGAAAGTGCACAACCGAAATTAAAAAGTCAAAATGAATCAAATAGCACCTACCTTGTTACAAATTCTGAGTCAGTTTTTAAATTGAAACCAGATTGTTCCTGGCCAAAAGCCATTCAAGGGCCATGTACTACCTGTTTAAGACCTCTGCTGCCAAACAGAAAGCCAAGCACAGCTGTGTAAGGTGGTAAATCATTTCTCTGTGGTAATTTGAGTGTGTTAAAACAAAGGAGCCCAGAGGGCAGGTGGAAGAGTGAGTGTCAGAAGCAGCTCAGGCCAGCTGGGTGGGATCCTATGTGCAGGGCATTTACATTTTGGATGTTGTCAGGTGGGGGAGGAAGATGATAAGAAAAATAATTATTTGCATTCAAATTATATAAACAGTGCCAGAGCCTGGTTAGTGTAGGCAGTGTTAGACAGAGTATTTCCCAACTGCAGGAGATGTATCACATGTTGGGTAAGGAAGGTATATGAGGCAACAGCACTCTGAAGGTGTGCAACTCTAAGCCTCTTGGCACATTTTATGGCAGAAGAATAAAATAAAAAGGATCTGAAAATCAATTGTTTGTCCCAGATCATTCTATTAAAAATGCACATTTTTAATATGCCCTAACTTAAACTCTGTGTTGTGAAGCAAAGATAATGTCTGGGTTTGAATTTATTAAGAAGGGGGCAGGATATTCATGGGATTTGGGCAGGGTTTTTCAAGGTGTGCAGGGGTATTTGGGGAAGGCAGAGATATTAAATGGCAGATAAAAAAATCTCAGTCTCCCCTCGATGTTCTTAGCTCCAATCATATAAAACTGAGCTGCTGTAGCAGCAGTGTAGCAGTATCACCAATCAGCAGTTCACATCCCAAGCTGTCCTTCCCTATCAGGTGGCCACAGGTTTCTGAAGATCTTAGCACTAATGTTTTGGTTTTCACTCGTTAAGAATGGCTTCAAATGTGAGTGGAATATTAAATGTTTTTGCTTATTGATCCTGTGACACTCAGTCTGAATATCTGTAAATTTGCAGAGAGGCTCTCTGGGGTGTGCATTCCCTCTGTGGGTACCATGGGAGATCCATGGTAGGATCTGATGGGAGATTTACCACCTCCCATACCACTCTTTCATATCACTTCTGACTGCAACTCTGCCTTTCAGAGCTTCTCCAAGAAAAAGCAAACCCATGGTCTAGGTAAACAGGCCCTTCTCTCTCCAATCAAAGATTGCTTTAAATTTTTTAAAGATATCCCTCACTTCCTATTGAGAGTTTCCTCAGCTGCATTCTGTGAGTGATGTCTTCCATAAAGTACCAAAGGCTCTTATCTGACACTGACTGCACAGGTTTACAGCAGGACATTTGCACTCTGAATTGTTCTCAGGTTTTACCTGAGACATCTCCGTTACCTGAGACACTGGACCAGCCTTATTGAAATCACATCCCAGAGAGCTGAGCAGAGTAATTGTAGCCGTGGTGCCCAATACCTGCAAAGGGAAGAAAAGCTACTTCATCACAGATGATGACTTGTGCTAATTGAAATCTAAAAGATTGTTCTCACAGGGACACACAGGGAGTGGAATACACAGACAACACGTGTGATCCAGCCCCCCCCTTGTGGTTTTTCCACACAGAAGGCAGGAATCTATTCAAACTGATTTCTTAGTAATTATATAAACACCTGCAACTCTTCTCAGAAAGCTCATTTTGTTACTGGCATTTCATCTCTTCTTAGGGAGTGATAGGTATGATTCTCAGGATAGAAAATCATAATCTGTAAAAAAATTTATTTATATTTCCTAGGCAACTCAACAGCTATTTCTGGTGGAATATGAAGGACTAAAGGAAGGGGATTTGTTGGCTATTTCTATAAGCTGTTTTTTCTTCAAACTGAGGGAGGAAGTAAATACTACAGGATAAAAACCAAAACTCTTCTGATAAGTGATAAAGTGCAGAAACAAATAGAGGCACTTGCTTGTCTTACACTGCTCTTTGTTATAATTGAGTTGAACTGAGCTGTGTGATACAAACAGCAAATCAGTGTTTGTCAGCAGGTTAAGAAAAAATGCACTGAACTGAGAGAACTGCTGCAGGTCTGGCTAAAGCCAAGCTGGTTCCAGGGTGTTTTGGGGGTGCACAGCATTGGCCAAATCGGCCCTGACCAGTTGTTCTTGCTCTGCAGCACCAGCATGGCCTTCCTGTGATTTTCCCATTTCATTTATGGCTCACTGTGCAAACACAAATTCAGCTGCCTTGTTCCCTCAGTGCTCATCCTGGCCACGTGAAGAGCTGTCCCAGAGCAACAGGAGCAGCAGCCCCAGAACAGAAATAACTGTCCTCAGGTGGCACCAGGGCCAGCTCACACAGCTCACACAGCCTGGGCAGAGCTGCAGGGCAGTGGCACTGGGGCACTTTGGCACTGCAGCTCCCCTGTTTGAGTCCCTGAGGTTCATGGAGCCCAGGGAGCTCTCAAGTGCTGTTTGCTGCATTCTGGTCCTTTCCCTCTGCCCTGGGTCAAATGAGGGCTACAGGCCTCAGTGATGAGGAATTTGGGACAACATCTGTTATAAAGAAGGAAGGTGAAGGGCTTTGGGGAAATATTTTTACTCCATTTTTGTTTCTTTGAAGAGACAACAAGATGCACCGAAGCATGTGAGTGTTAATCCCTGCTGCAGTGTGAGCTCTGTTCTGATCTAATAAGTGTCTCATTGTGGAAGCTCATTTGTGCCTAACACCACTATTCCAGAATGTTCTGTAGTGGTGGCATTTCCCCATTGGTGTCTTCTTTAGATATCAACCAGAAATCTGGAAGGATCAAAATTACCTGAACAAAACTTCTATTAAAGTATGGGCAAAGCTAGAGGAGTTGGTGCCATCCTGCAGTCAGGTATTGCTGTGCTTTCTTTCTGTCAATAAAGGTGTTTGTTTATTAAAAGCACTATTTGATGTGACCTTGTCATACAGGAATGAATAATGACTTGCCAGGCATTGATGAGCCAGTTCTGGAAGCACTGAAAAGGAGCTTTGCTATGCAAGAAAGTTTTCTTTAAGAAGTACATTCAGGAAACCACAGCCAAGCACGAGGAGCTGAATTGACAGCTGATGAAAGAGTGTTTATAGATGGGCAGCCATGAAGAATTGTATAATGGAAGTCACTGAAGAGGTATGTCTGGCAAACACTGACAATTTTCTATCATCACAATTGCCACATTGACAGAGGGAGTGGGAACTTGTTTTTCCAGCTCAAGAAAAGAGCAAGACCTTTGAATGGTTTTCATTAATCTTGCCTGGGAATACCAATATTTTCACACAAATAAAATTTGGATTTCAGATCAAAGAACTTGTGCAGTGTTACTACAGCATAGCCATATTTCAGAATATGACAGGGGGAAAACACACCACAAAATACAATTTTCTTAAATGTATGAAACAGCAAACACCTCAGCTGTCTTGTGAAAAGTGCAGAGTTGTTACACCTGAAGCAGGGAAGCAACCAGAGCCTGTGACAGGGAGTACAGCAGATGAGTAAAGAACTTTCCCCACTCGCCCCTCTCTGTATCAGTCCTCTCAGTGTCACCTCTGCACAATTCACTTCTGACCCATGATAAATGGCACTTCAGGCTTGCATTCATTTCCCTCAGAAGTGCAGCTTGAGTCACTGTCATTGTCACCAAACCCTTTTCAAGGTGGAATTCAGTGACATTTTGTTCTGCAGAGTGGGCAGGGCTCTGAACCAGGGTGGTGTTTGCTTTCTAACAGAAACACAATACCTGCACTTTTACATAGCAGTGTAGGCCTAATTAGGTTTGACAATCTGGGTTTTGGTACCCACTATGGAGAGCAGGAATGATGTGCATATAGTGCTGGAGATAAAGAGTTTGGGTTGTGAGTTATTTCCTGATATTTATACTTTTTGGCCAAAATTATGAGGTTTCTATGAGGCCGCATAAAGGGGACAAGTCACACCTCCCTACTGGCAAATATGGGTCTGGTACTACAAAATCTTCATGCCTCATGGAGCAGATAAATTGTTTGGGACCCCAGAGCACTTTCCCACAGAATTCCAAGGGCAGTTTCCAGTATTTCTTAGCCATGCCAAGGGGATTGCTCTGCCAAAATCTGAAACCTAGAATCACAAGGCTCATTTCAGGCATCAGCTGCATTTATCAGTTGTGAGCAAACAGCCCCTGAAAGACACATACAGAATAAGGAATCCCATCATGGGCTTCCACGGGGTTTTATATTCTCTTTTAGGGGTCCATCATCATCCTCAGTGATCATTTTGGTACTGCCCAGGACTGGACAAACCTAACTGACAGAAGGGGCAAAGACATTGGATTTTATTGTATTATAATATATGTAAATATTTCTAATGTTCAAGATGTGCCACTTTTTATTCTGCAGTTACAAATGTGCATTTTATTTTCCTGAAGTCTGGCTGTATTATTTATAATTGTGTTATTTCTCCTACAAGGCAGGTTTATAAGTAGTTCCACACTTGATATCACTCAGATATAGACATCTACTTTACCGAATCTTGTTAAAATAGCTTGAAGTTTATATGATCAAGAACTGCTGAAATCTAGCTCCTAATTTGCACCATATGTTGGCATGCTTCTTTCTTGGAGATGACATTTTGCTTTGCTTCCAGTAGACAACATTTCTTTTACAGAAAAAAAACCCCCAAACCTGAAGAAAGGCTACAGGCACCCTGATGGATAAGGGATGGGGATCTGCTGCACTGTCCCCACCTATTTAAGGGTCACCACCTTCCACAACTGTGTGTCACACTGAGACCTCTCAAAATGCTTTGAATTTTTAACATCCTTTGCAAAATTCTCCAGCTGCAAAAATCACTGAGTGGGTATTCAGGCTATAATGGATTTAGAGCTGGCTCACAATCTCCCAGCAATAACTCTGTCCACTCTGACAGATCAGCAGTGTGTTAGCCACGTTCATGAATAGTCCACCAGGTGAAAGAGTCAGAGAAAACAGGATCAGGACAGGTATGCCCAGCAAAAAATTCATTCTCTTAACAGCTCTCATGTAAGTATTTGCTACTGGCTGAACCTTGTATTTATCATTAAATAGTAGCTTCTCTGTAACAGAGCTGCTGGATTTGATGTTGGGATGCACAGGGGATATTTTCTGCCTGTGAGTGCTCGCCCAGCCTGGCTGGGATTTCTGGCACGGCAGGCGGGTGTCAGCAATGTCCCCATGTGATACAATCTGCTTCTGGGAAGTTTCCCTCTCATGCTTTTCCACTGAGCCTATTTCTGTGCGGTTATGAGCACACAGGGGTCACTCCCTCTTGGTGTGCATGAAACGCTACCCTGCTGTTTGACATAAGCCCCGTTTCCACTGAACTCACGGCACTTTCCAACGTTACCGAGAATTTTAGAAGGCAGCGCTTGATGGCGCGCCAATAAACGCATGTGTGTGTGTGTTTGGGACTGTGGCCGCTCCCTGCTGAAGGCCGTAAATCAGGCAGGACCATCCCGAGGATGAGGCGGGAGGCAGCGGGTGACAGCCGCCCGGCTCCTGGCAGCGCTGCGGGTTATGAAACCCTTACGAAATCTCTTACAAAACCCGCCGGGCCGCGCCTCACGCGCGTGACGTCACACCCCGCCTGCGCCCCCTGCCGGCCCAGCAAGGTAACAGCGCTGCGCTGTGACGTCATCGCGGCCTTGGGTGGGCGATGATGTCATAGTCCACGCGCAGCCCCGGCCCTGCCGCCCCTCGCCGCCTTGCCCGGGCGCGACGGGGTCAAGCTGGCCGTGCGAGCCCCGGCCTGACCGGAGTGCGGCTCACAGACCGCACCCGCCCGTGAGCGACGGGCGGCGGAG
>VWYP01008890.1:112010-128644 GCA_013400435.1 Pycnonotus jocosus | reverse complement strand
GCCAGGGCCGCTCCCCGGGAGCTCCGCGCCGCGGCCCCGCTCCGGCGGCCGCGGCCTCTCCCCTCCTCTGACCTTCCCCCGCGCGTCCTTGGCGGGCCGGGGTCACGGGCTGCGGAAGCTCGGCACGGGCTGTACCTGTCGGCACAGAGCAGCGTCCTTGTACTGCCCCCGCCCTCCCGGGGCTGCGCTGCCCGAAACACCATGAGGCCCTGCATGGTGTCAGGGCTCCAGAAAAACTGTCTTAAAAATAATCTGAGGGGAGTACTCGTTAGAGGGAAGTAGAAACGTAATAAATCACTCCAGTATTACGAAAATCGGGATAAAGGGCAGTCTTTTAGCATGATGTCACAGGGAAAACGTTCTTGTCCAGTTATAATAGAACTCAGCACACCCAATTAATCAGGTGTGTTATAAACTTGATTTTCGTATGCACTTCCCAGTCAACTAAATAGAGGCTTTTCTCCAGGGAAAGATATAATCCTATTGAAAACAGAGGTGTGCAACTTAATGCCATGATTGTGTTTGGACAGTCACCCCTGGGAAACTGTGACGACAGCTGCCATGAGGAAATACCCCAACCCCATGAACCCCAGCGTGGTGGGAGTTGATGTTCTGGACAGACACGTGGATCCCAGCGGGAAGCTGCACAGCCACAGGCTCCTGAGCACTGAGTGGGGAATCCCGTCCATTGTGAAATCGGTGAGTGTTGTGTCATAGGAGGGAAAGTGACGCCGCAGGGAGGAGAAGCTCCTGAGCCAGCTGTTGTCATAGATGTGTATAATTTCATAACTTTAATGGTTTAAAAGTTTAATGGTTTAAGCATTTATGTATCGGGAAAGCTTAACAGCAGCACACAGTGATCCCAATAGCCAAAAGTTGCCTGGATCTCAGACTGCTTCCATCTGGAAAATGAGATCTACCTCACCTGGACAGCTTTGTTCTAAGTTAAATCCTGTTTGTGTTCTCCTGGTGTCTGTTCAATGCAATCATCACTGCCTGTGCATTTAAAGGCATGAAGAATTGCAATGGGTTGGTGGAATTGATCCCATCTCTGTTTGCCTGTCCCCAGCTCATCGGCACCTGCAGGACAAGGACCTATGTGCAGGAGCACTCTGTTGTTGACCCTGTGAGAAAAACAATGGAGCTTAAATCCTGTAATGTAAGTAATTGTGTTTGTGCCACAGACATGGATCACAGAGTATAACAGCACCTTGTACATGTGACAAGGAAAATCATCTTGAAAATAACTTGAAAATTGCATTAGAACAATACAAGTTAAAGGTTTAAGTAATGTGGTTATAGTTGATCAGGTCTGTTTTTCAGGAAGGAGCCACTTGGCTCTTGGAATGTGTGACTATTGAAGCTGTGAACATATAATGAGCAGGAGGAGTTTTGGGCGTGGGGGTGGTGTTAGGAAAAAATGTTTTAAAGCCTTTTGGTGTACGTACACTGTGACTGTTTCCTAATCGTGTCATATTTTGTTCTCTGTGGTACTTTGTTATGTGTATCAAGGGGTAATCCTGTCCTGTGTTCTACAGATTTCATTTACAAACCTGGTGTCAGTAGATGAGAGGCTTGTCTATAAACCACACCCTCATGAACCACACAAGTGAGTACCTCCCTGCTCTGAGATTGCCTTCAGCTCCTGGATTTTGCTTTGAAAATGTCCATGGTTTCCCTTGATCAGAAGATGAGGCCTCTGTTACAGTAAATTGTCTAAAAGAGGATTAAATGGACTGTCACTTCCTGCAGTGACATTGGTTCTGCAGTCACTGGGAGACTTTGGGTCATGCTGTGCTGGAGTCCAGTCCAGTTCAGTTCAGGGTGTTCTGTCTGGAACTGAGTTCACGTACATCTGCAATTTGCAGCTCCTTGTTCCTGATCTCTGTCAGCCTGAGCACAGATCTGCACTAGAGACACATTTATGTGCCTGATTTTGGAGGTTTGTGTTTTGGTGGTTGCTCAGGGTTTTTAAGGCAACTTAGAGCTTAGTGAGTCTGTACTGCTGGAAGTGGAGATGATTCTGAAGGGTCATTCTAGGGATTCTAACACTGGAGTTCTTTTCTGTCATGACAGTCAGAAATGTTCAATCCCTAAGATTGAAGGGGATGTTTTAATACTGTTTTCCAGTATACTGGAACTCCAGATCTGCTGTTTCCACTATTAACATCGTGATGCTAAAGATGGAAATGGCTGAGTGCCACAAAGGGAGCCTTGGGCTTGGCAGGCACTCTTGGGCTTTATTTTATGAGTAGAAGCATAATGCTTCTACTTATACAGTGTGGAAGAGGGTTGTGTTTAGGGAGCAAAAAGTTCTGTTTTACACAGCAAAGCTGATGAGGGATGTACTTGTGGGGGGGTGGAGGTTTTTTTTGTAAACTACTCAGAGTGTTTCCTGCTCTCTGTTGCAGAACCATTCTGACACAAGAAGCAATAATATCTGTAAAAGGTGTCAGTCTCAGCAGTTACCTAGAAGGGCTAATGGCAAACACAATTTCTTCCAATGCTAAGAAAGTAAGTATGGCCTTTGTGTAAAATGTGTGATCACTGGCTAAATGTCAAAGGGAATAAAGATCTGTTAAACTTTCTGGCTTTGTCAGCAATCTTAGGGAGGAGCCACATAGTTCTGCTGCCTTTATTGTAGAGACTGAATGCTCAACATGCTGAACTTCCTCTTTCCTCTTGTGAATGGAGATAATAAATTGTTATTGGCAAAGATCTCTGGATCTTCACTGGAGAAAACATCTCCACTCACTCAACAGTGTGACACTGTCATTCTTTTGCTGCTCTCTTGATGCCATCTATTCATTTTTGCTGTCAAAAAAGGATCTACATTCATACAGATCTGAAATAGTTTTGTGGGAGCAGTAAAACAATATTTTAGTTGAGTGTCCTCTGGCAATCCAAAGATACCTTGAGTTCAGCCTTGAGAACGATAAAGCAGTCTGCATAAAAAGTCTTTTGTGGATCATAATGTGAGAACTGCTGATACAAGGAATTGTTTTCATGAAATGTAAGGCAGAACATGTTCCAGCAGTACTCCAGTTATTGAAATAACAAATATCAGAGGCATGTACTTCTGTTCCTCTTTCAATTATTGTGTCTCTAGTCATTTTCAGTAAGTTTCACTGATTTACTTATTTACTAAGATTTACACACTGATAAACTTTTCTTTAATTGTAGGGCCGTGAAGCATTGGAATGGGTAATTAAAAGACTGAATGCTGAAATTGAAGAGTTGGCAGCTTCAGCAAGAGGAACCATGAGGAATTCGATGGCGGCAGCAGCATTTGTAGAGAAATGATGATAGTTCTTAGACCTGCATCACTAACGAGGCTTAACGACCTGCAGCTTCTCTCCAGGCCTAAATACATCTATCCTTTATTATTTAAAGGATGTGTGTATTAGGCATGTTATAAATTTAATCTGGAGAAAAGCTGAATTCTTACCAAGGCTGAGGCTCAAAGGCTATTTAATACATTGGGTCAGCTGGACCGAATTGCGGTTACAGATGAAGAAATAAATTTCAAGTGTAGTTCCTGTATTTACATGGACACTAATTTATATTGTTTGCAGATATGAAATAGCCTCATTTAGTGGTGAGGCTGCTTATGGTGGAGGACACTGGCATGTTAGGCTAACTTTTATTTTTTTGTGTGACTTACGGACTACCTCTTTTGGGACCAAGCCCAAAATTAAGCAGAATGGTTGTTCCAGCATTGTTCTTTTTGTTGAGTTTTGACAGTTGTGTGATACAACTTGGTTTTACAGAAAGCTTATTACTTGATGCTTGACATATAAAAGAATGTACAAAATATTTTTTGATAACCTTTTTAACTTGACTGGTTGAACTACCACGGTACTCAAATAGTTTTTCAGTCACTATAGGTAAAACATCAAAGTGTCTCTTACCTACCAAGACCTAAATCCCACTTCTAAATGCAACATTAATGAGCTGGGCATGCAGTACCTTAAAATCAGATTTTATCTTAAACTTCTGCAATAAGTATCTCCATTTCTAAAAGCCCATTACACAAAGGTACAGTAAGCATAGAGCCTTAAAATCTTGTAAGCTGCTACAGTAGTAGGTGTTCACTTCAAAGAACCAATTAAAGACTAAAAAACCTTTGTGAAGGTGGCTGAGGAGATACCTAAACAAAAGAGGAAGTAATATTTACAGTATACTAATTAATTTGATCACGTTCCAGTAATAACCTGCTCCATGCACTGGATATTTTGTTGTCCTTTACTTTAACCAGTGTTCTAAGTTCCAGATCCCTTTACCCTTTGAACTAATTTGCTCACAAGGCCCTTTGTGTTCCCTTGGTGTTCTCCAGACTGTGTTTCCTGGTACTCTTTGCAGGTTCTTGGTACTGTCACCAGTCACTCGCTGCAGGAACAGAAAGGTCAGCCCTTGGCACCTGCCATGGTCTGTGGATAGTCCTGGGCACCTACAGGGACTCTGTCCCACCAGGCTCCTTCAGTGTGAACAGAAAAATGCAAAGGCACAGCCCAGATGTAGCTGATGGTGGTATTTTGGTGCCCAAGGGTTTTTCCTGGAATTCTGATTCTAAGTTTACAAGAGATTTCAAGACCCTCTTAGCCTTTATGAACTGTAATGTCACCCAGCCCAGCATATTTGATTTTGCATGCCATTTCTGTTATATCAAATTGCCTATTAAGTAGTGTCTGCTGTACAGAGAACCAGAGCTTATTTTAACAAACAAGAACACTTCTGTAAGGTTTGTGCTGGGGGAAGAAAACAGGAATATAGATATATAACTTTTAAAAATTAACTATTCTAAACAGAATATTTTTCTAAACAGAAATGGTTTGAGATTACCTTACTAATTGAAGTCATTGAGATTTGCCATACTTTTACAGGACATTATTACAACTGAAACAACATTTCAATTTTTAAAGTATATGTGAAACTTCTGCAAAAGTGCACCATCATTTCTGATAAAAATGCTTAGTTTGAAACTCATTTTGTATGTTTGCTCAGCCATTAGCAACATTTTATATTCTAAAGTCAGTTTTTTCATTTCCAAATTTTTCTGCACTAAGGACTGCATAATAGAACTCACAGTTTGGCCTTGCACTGAAAAAAACCCTTACTGTTTAATTTTTACAGGCATTCAACAACTTCTTTCTTCTATTTTATTTATATGCCTGCATTTTCATTCTGTCAGAGTATGGCTTTCTGTATGTGGCGCTTTTTAAATAAAATTTTGTTTCAATTCTGGCTAATTCCTGAAACTTTCTGGTCTATTTGTGTTTTAGAACTACGAGGTGAGTAATCTAAAATGAGAGGGGTGAAGGTGAAGAAATCCCTGGAGTGAGTGGCTTGAAACACGTATCCTGAAATGCATTCGTAGCTGCTGTGGGGGTTTTTTGCTTCTTAATAACTTCGCTTTTCTGCAAATCTGCCTTTAACTAGCAACCAGAAGTCACAGTTTGCTGTGGAGAATCCATCCTGTGGAAAGATTTTCAGTCTTCTCAGGCCGAGATTTGTGTTGAGGTTCAGTGCAGTGAGTGTGGGCTGCTGTGGATGAATGCAGCACTGCTGAGAGGGGCAGTGCACAGGAGCTCTGGGTTCTGCTGGTTGGAAGGAATGGGGGAGGAGGGGAAGAGAAAGCAGCTACAGCTGGAGGAACAGAACTGAGGGACCAGGAGGAAAGAATTAACAAAAAAAAAGAGGGACAGGGGAAGTGGAGGAGCAGAGGTGGAGGAATGTGATACGAACAAATCAGTGCTTCAGGTGCCAGCCAGGGGTTTGCTTCAAAAAAAGCAGGAAAAATGTAACCACCATTTCCTTCAACATTGCTGATGTCTCTTGTGGTCTGTACTTGCATTTATATTTCCAATAAATGTCATATATAATAAAGATGAGCACCCACTGTGTGATAACTGCAACATTTCCAATCTGGCCCTGACAGAGCATTGGTTCAAAGGGAAGGTCAGCAACCTGTTGTTCACTTTTATGGAAGAACTGAAGAGTGCTGGTAAAGAGCTTGTGTGGAAGCTGTGAGTCATTTTAGAATCCTTCCATTTCTTAAGGTGGAGGTTATCCTTTCACTTGCACAGGACCTGTTAATTTCTATCTTAAATAACTCCATAGCTTTGCTTTGCATGGTGCTGTAGAACTAAATTATTCTACAGGTAAAGCTACACATTACAACCGAGGTGAATTAATTGCTTACCTTAGGAGGACCATGAGCACCAGCCGTGGACAAAATATCTTACATCATCATGCTATCTTGTTATAACCACATTTAAAAAGTAGCACCAGTTACTAAACACATGAAAAGAGGAAGTAATGCACAAGATTTTTAAAACTTGAGTGTACCTGAGTTCTGCTCTGCAGATCCTGGGTCCCTTCTCAGATTATGCCAGATTTTGTAGAATGGACAGCTGAGACTTGGATGACACTGCAAAATTATTTTTACTTTGAATCCAGGTGTCCAAAAGTTGAAAATTCATGTCTTCATCTGCTTCATCAACTAACCTTCAAAATACTGTCCTGTAATAGCAAACAGCACAGAACTGAATCTTTCTCTGCAGATTTGAGCTGATTTCAGCGAGGTGTTTGCTGGCACTGAGCAGGGCTGTGCTCAGACAGGAGATTTAGCAGGAGATGACCTGTATTGTCATCAGCATGGCATCATTTCCAGTGGCTGTGCTGCAGATTAGGGTCAGCAGCAGAGAGAACAGCAGAGCTTTACCAGCACAGCCCAGGATGGCTTACCCAGGCAGAGAAAGGAGGTAAATCCACAGCTACTCAAGGTAGGAAACGTTATTACTGACCTCTACATTTTGTAAAAAGGTGACCATAATTCCACGTTTCTTGACAGAGTTATTTCATAGGAAAAAGTGCAGTAACTGTTATTTTAAATTGGGACAGAAGGAACTCAGTGAAGAGATGATGGAATTTATAGCCTGTTGGACACTGGCTTTTTATTGTAATTTGCCTTTTGTAAAAAATACTTGTTCTCCCCTGTGAAATGCACTTGAGAAACCTTTGAGATTAAAGATAGCAACAAAATTATAGTGGTTTTAGATAGCATGAGATTCTTCAAGGGTTAATTATTTTTATGTTTTATTAAAAATACAGGGCAGCAAGCAAACTTGTCATTTCATCATAAATTATGCACGTTTGGAAAAAGTGTTTTGCTTCTTGATCTATAAACAGTGTCCTCTTGAAAGAATTGCAACCATGTTGCAACAGCTCTTAAATTACTGAAGCATTATCTATAAATGTTAAATGTATTCAAGAACTTTTGGGGGTGCCATCAATGGTATATAAGCAGCTCTTTTTTTAGTGTGGCAATTTTTGCATTGTGCTAAATCTCCACGATTTTAATGTTTGCATAGTAAGACACCATTCAAATTCAGTGGCTGCTCAGATGGCACCTGCTTCAGTTAAGAGGTGACCTGGGTGGGAGCTGCACCCGTGGTGATTATGTTAAATCCATTACACACTCATCCGGACATGGGTTGTGTAAGAACATGGGCAAGGCTGGGGTGTGTTCACCTGCAGCCTCCTGTACCTGTACCTTGCACTTTCTTGGTCCATAAAATGTGGTTGTGATGAGGGAAGAGCTTTCTGTGCCTTCCTGTGCCTGTCTGGAGAGGCAGCCACAGGTCTGAGTGCTCTGAGCTTTGCAGCGCAGTCTGGAGACGAGAGAAGGCAGCTGTGGATCAGCCTCTTGATCTACTCACACTATAATTAGATGCACCTTTTTAAACTGAAATTTAAGCTGTTCTGTTCCCTTTTTAAGCACATGTCTGCCTTCATCACAACTTCTCTTTACAATATTTTTATTAAACAATTCAGACTAGTACAAATAAAAAATTATTGTTACTATCCAGGTTTTATATCCAGAGGTATAAAAGAATGGTAACAAAATAAGACCTCTTTTTATCTGAATAACAGTTAAAACTGCTGTTGCTGAAATGTGTATTTCTCAGACACAGAATCAGTTTAGCACATTGTTAGCTTCCAAAAACAAATCCTGCCCATGCTACACAGAAAAATAAATCTGGTTGAACAAGGACAGACATGCCAGGAGAGAAGACTTGTCTGCAACTGTATTTGTGATTCTGTACTGGTCCCCTGGAAAGGCACAATGTTGTCAATAATTCTGTGGGCTCCTATTACTGGAGCTTTTCTGCACCAAAAGAGAAACTACTAAGAGACCAAGCACACAGTTTGAATAATTATTTTCAAAAAAGTATTTTTTGGGGTCATGCCGTTTTTGTTTTGGTGTGATGATAGAGATCTTTTGTTTAAAATACTCCTGATTTAACACCCATCATGTTGGGGATTTATTTGCCTTTTCAGTCTCATCTCTTCAACCTATCTGGACCTTCTTGGTCTCACTTTTTTGGCCTCCCTGGACCCCTCCAGTGTCAAGACTTTAGCCTCCTTGGAACTCTTTAAAATCCCCTTTTCAGATTCATTGGATTTATCCAGTCTGAGCTCTTCATCCTCTGTGGAATTCTCCAGTCTCACTTCTTCATCCTCTCTGGACCTTTCAAGCCTCACATCTTCATTCTCCTCAGATTTCTCCAGTACGTCCTCTTCAATTTCCTTAGAGCTCTCCAGTCTCACCTCTTCAGATTCCTGGGAGCGCTCCAGTTTCTCCTCTTCAGTTTCACTGGACCTATCAAGTCTCACCTCATCAGGCTCTCTGGATCAGTCTGGCGACAGTTCTTCAATCTCTTTAGATCTCTCAAGTGTCACCTCCTTATCCACAGATTTCTCCAGCCCTACTTCTTCACTCTCTCTAGACCTGTCCAGTCTCACTTCTTCATCCTCTGCAGATGTTTCCAGTCACACCTCCTCAGCTTCCCTGGACTTTTCCTGCACAATCCCTCCATCCTCACCAGGCGTCTCCGAGTACAGCTCCTCCACCTCGTCAGAATCTCTAGACCTGACGGATTTTAACTATTTCATGTTTCAGCGCTCCTCTGGATTATCTTCATCCACTCCTGAGGATGTTTCCAATCTCATGTCTCCACCTTTTCTGGATGTCTCCAATCTCACCTTTCAGGATGCTTCTTCCCTCACTGCCCCAGTTTCTTTGGACATGTCTAACCTCACGTCCTTAGTTCCCCCAGACCTGTCAACGCTCACATTTCTGGATGTTGCTAATCGTGCCGCAGCTGCTTCTCTCGATCTCTGCATTTAACCCTCCTAACTCATCCCCTTCTCTCTGCAACCTCTCCCTGTCCTTCTAAATGTCTCTCCTTTATCTGCTTTTGTTCTCTCTGAAAATTCTTACCTGGGGAAAGCCTAGGGCTTTACAAAGTATCTCCTGGCATCTAAACTGGGCATGACAACAGGTCATACAAACCTCTAACGGTGCCTTGTAACAGCTGCATAAACATCAATATTTATTCTGGAATTTTTGTAGAGCACAGTTTCTGTCACTGATTGATATCCAGTCTGCCTCAGCATGGTTGGTACCTCTCCCAAAGGTTTAGCTTTTTCAGTTCACGCTGAATTTTTATCTATCAAGCCCAACAAATAGTAAATAGAGCTCAAGGTGTAAATAATTGCATCCAGGTTGTGTATCTCCATTATGGATTTATATCTGAGTTAATTTCACAGAATTGCAGGCAGAGACATTTCACAGGGAGGTACAGAGAGAGAAAATGTGGCAGGAAAATAAAATTGTGGAGCAAACATGGTTGAGAATTGGGTCAGGGAGAGGAACCAGAGAATCCATGGGGCAGGAATACTGGGTCATGTAGCAGGGAAAAAAATGCCCAACTCTACTGGTATGATTTTTCTCTCCCAAGCCATCTATGTGGCTTGGGCTGCCCATGAGGCTTAAAATAATCTTAGTGCTAATTATATTACCTATCAAATCATCAGATGTTCCCATTAAAGAAGCATATGCATGCAACATCCCCTTTCTCAGTCTATGTAAGTACTGCAGTTACTTGACTTGCATCAAACATGCGGCTTAGGTAGCACAGAGGGGCTTCCCAAAATCTTTGGTGCTGTCTTGTGTCTTTTTGTTGTCATAGTTATGACTGGGGCTTTGAAACCAAATATATTTCCTTTCAATACCTATGGCACCTTTCTGTGCTAAAAGTGCAGAAACATGTTTGTCATAACAAGTATTTTTAAATTTATTTCATGTCTGCAAATTGGAAAGCTTTGCTCCAATATGCCACATCTGTCACAAAATTAGAATATATTTCACACAAAAATAAAGAACAAATGCATGAAGTAAGGGGTTTTTTCTGCCTCATTTACACTAGTTATTTCTTTAAAGTTAAGTAGGAACAACTGCAATATGTGGGTTTAAGAAATTAACCCAAAATTTTATAGGAGCAGAGTTGTTTAACAGTTAAAGAAAAAAAATACAGATCACTGGTCCAGATCTTACTGTTGTGTGCTGGTGAACAGTTGTTCTTTTTACTCTGGTCGCTCTTCCCTGACATTACCATGTGGATTGTTACTTGCAATGGTTCTGGACTAAATGAGATCTCTAATAAAGCTGAAAATTACTCTGTGCTTTAAAAATGGTTTGACTTTGGATGAAAGGAAGTAAGCGAACAAGACAAAAGTGCAAGGATTTGTTAAAAAGCCAGTATTTAATCTCCCTAAGTATTTTGTCTTAATTATTTAAATGAACATGAGGTTAAGAGCAAATTGCTTGTGTATCAAACATGATTTGAATATTCTAACAGCTTTTTGATTATTATGTGTGGGAAATTGAGTGTTTTTTCTTTGTGTCCATAGCTTCTAGTTTACTATGCTGTCTTTATGGATTTGTTTAGAGCAAATGATTGAATTTCAGGTGTTTGTATCAACATGCAAAGGAAACCCGTGTCCGACGGGACAGAACAGTCACAGCTTGGCCACCCACGGATCAACTCCAAAATGAAGACATCTGTTTTTTTTTTTTAATCACTGGTTCCACATCCTTGTAATTTTTTTTTTTAAGTCTTATTTAGGGGAAAAAAAAAAAGTGATGGCACAGAGTGGTAAGAACAGATTTAGGTGCAAAACACACCCTTTTAACCACTTGCTCCGATGCTTAGATTACAACAGGATTACTGAGTAAAGAGTTAACGTGGAACTAACACAAGTGCCCTATAACTAGCCACAAGCCTCATAGAAAATTTGGCCTTTAATTTATGTTCCTTAGGTAATTGACGTCTAGTTTATTTCTGGCAAATTACCAGCTCTGAACCACTGAACCGACACACACACTCCCGTGGTTCTGACAGTCAGGCAGGTCCCGGCTGGCCACAGACGGGACCCTCCCATGCCGGGAAGGGCACACACCCTTCTCGCACACCTTTAGCCCGGAGCAGCCGTGAGGAGCCCGCTCACAACCCGGAGCCATCATGGCCCCACCCACCGCCCCTCACGGCCGCGGGGTCCTCCCGGCAGAGGGGAAGGGGCGGGGCGAGCCGGGGGCGCGTCTGGCGGAAAGGGCGGGAGGCACGCGCCAGAACAGGGCCCTCTGATTGGTCGCTGCCGGAGGCGCGCGCCCGTGAGCGGCGGCGCGCTTGAGCGGTTCC
This sequence comes from Pycnonotus jocosus, assembly GCA_013400435.1. Taxonomy (NCBI): domain Eukaryota; kingdom Metazoa; phylum Chordata; class Aves; order Passeriformes; family Pycnonotidae; genus Pycnonotus; species Pycnonotus jocosus. The sequence continues at coordinate 117,098 of VWYP01008890.1, read as the reverse complement.
CGCCCGGTGATTGGCTGCCGGGCCCGTCCCCTGCGGCGCGCGCTGACCTTGCCCCGCAGAGCCGCAGCCATGGTGGCGTATTGGCGACAGGCCGGGCTCAGGTACCGCTGTCGCGACAGCCCCGTGATAGCGCGGGGGCGAGGGGCTGGCGGGGCGAGGCTGTCAGGGAGCGCCTGGCGGGGTCACACTGTGCGGGGGGACGCGGGTTTGGGGCAGGGGAGGTGGCTTTGGGCCCGGGCCGGGGTCTCACCGTCCTTTGTCCCCCCGGCCGCAGCTACATCCGGTACTCGCAGATCTGCGCCCAGGCTGTGCGGGCCGCCATGAAGCCGCAGTACAAAGCGGAGGCCGAGAGGGCAGCGGTGGCCACGGTGAAAACGGTGAAACCCAAAAAGGACTGAAATGTAAGTGGGTGGGGTGGGCTGGATGCGTGGCTGGAGCTCTGTAGTACAAGAATGGCCCTAGCGATAGTCTGTAACTGCTGAGTCCATTAATCCTCGATATCTAGAGATAATCGGCTCCGTTTCCAGGCATGGGACTGGAGGGGATTGCGGCTGGTGTGTGCGAATGTGCGCAGGTGTCTGTGACCTGATTGCGTGAGAGATGGGAAACAGCCTAATCTGATTAGTGAGGTGAGATGGACTGTCTGTCAAGCCCTGCACTGAACCACTGAGGGTTTGGTCAGACTTTTTATGGGCTTACACAGAACAGCTGGGCCTCTGTAATGATGCTCACAGGTTTCTTTATGATAGTCACATGTTTCATACTTGCCAAGCCAGCAGACAGCCTCTCTGAACTGCTCCTTCCCCTGATCAGCAAATTCGTTGTATGAGTTATCTGCTCTGTGGGAGACAGATGCTGCTTACTTATACCTTTATGTGTGCCACTCCATATATCACAAGCAGCTGAAATATTTTCTGTTCTGAATAGAACAGCTCCTATTCCTGATCTGAGATTAAATATGATTACCTTTTATTTGAAGTGTACCTTGTATACATTCTTGAATTGAATAACTTGCATTTTTAATCTCTTGTAGGAGCTGATCTGTGGTAGATAACAGCAAGCTGCAAAGATGTAGGCAAGCTCAAGACTGCAGTGTAATGTCATCACATGAACTATAGAACTTGCCTCTGTATGTAAATTGGCATGCTAATAAATGTAATTTCTGAATGTGTGGAAAGTGTTGTTCCTCTTGAAACAAAGTTTCTGTTCTTTAAAGACATTTACTTTTCAGTTCTGTTAAAATAAAGGACTGCTTTTAGCACAGTCTAGACATTCAGTAGCAGCATTGTTTATTTTCAAGCCAAATTACTTTTTGGGTTTCATGCAGATATTTCAGGTGCATAAATGAGTGAGAGATTTGATTGTTGCCAGTCAAATGTTGGGAAAAGAGACACAGGAATCTGAATTGTTTATCCTCATTAACACTTTGTCATGACAGGGAAGAGAGGGAGAGGGAAAAACGTTCTCTGGGAAGCAAAAATGGGGAGGGACACTTCACTGGGCTGGGAGGCAAAGATGCTCTTCAAGTTGCATGGCTTTGGGGGAAGTTTTTGCATTTTCCTGCTGCTTTGTGTTCTGTCAACAGAGACTACATTGTCCCACTGCACAGGAGAATTGGCTTCAGGTTCCTTCACCAAGACTGAACTCAAACATCAGGTGTTACTTTCTTTAGAGCACAACAAACCTTTTTATCTAAGAGTATAACGAATGTAATTCAAAGTTAGTTCTTGCAAGAATAAACTGGGGTTTTGTCTATCAAATGCTTCAAGTATAAAACATTCACAGAATGGTATATCATCTTTATTTAAAAGAATATTCTACATACATTGTTAAGTAGGCAGCTGTGATGGAAAGAAACTTTTTTACCGAAGGTAAAATACGGTTTTGTTTTAGTGACTACCATAGAATTTATATTAAAAAGCTACAAACCATTCTATGTCATTTTTGTTGTACTGAATGTTAAGAAAAAAATTTACAGTAGTTAGTACCTAGGAAAAAAAAATACCACACCAAAACTTTTATACAACATCACAACTTAGTGTGCTAATGTAACTAAACCTTGCAGTTAGAAATAGAAACAAACCATACCACGATACTGAATACAAGCTCTGCAATAATATAAGCCAGCAATGTGATAGAAAAACTAGAGTACTTATAAATTAAGAATGTGCATATTCAGTCATTTGCCCCCCATTTCTGCAGATCTACATCAGTCTGTAGAGTGATAAAAGAGTCACTGCCTTTGCAGGCCTTAGAGATGTGCACATATTCCTAAAACAGTAACAAGTTCACAATCAGCAGGGCCTGTGTTTATCTGAAAATAAATAATGTGATGAGCTGACAGCGTATTTTGCTATTGCTTATGATCCTGATCTATGTACACAGGCAGAGCGGCTGTATGGTACATTCAGTATCTGGTGATTGTATTCTAAAAGTGAATCCATTTACAGGAAAGGCTGCTATGAGATAACGTGTCTTCATAGTGGATTTTGGGAGAGATTCAGTGCCAACAGTTGTTTAAGACAGTAAAGCAGAGCTGCCATTAATTTCAAAAGCACTGTGTTGTAATATCAGATAAACTTGGCCAGATGCAGAGAAAAAAATCCTGAAGAAATGTGTTATTTTGAGTATGCAGATGATGGCTGTTGCTTTGTCTTTAGTGAATGTGAACAGGCCCATTTGGAGAATGTTTTGATACTTTTTACTCTGCTTCCTTTTCTGGCTTGGGTTCTGCTTCCACTTCTACCTCTTCAAATTCCTCCACGTCTGCAGTGGCATCCTGGTACTGTTGGTACTCGGACACGAGGTCATTGGTGTTACCTTCTGCTTCAGAAAACTCCATCTCATCCATGCCTTCCCCTGTGTACCAGTGGAGAAACGCTTTCCTTCTGAACATGGCCGAGAACTGTTCGGACACCCTGATGAAGAGCTCCTGGATGGCCGTGTTATTGCCAATGAACGTGGCTGCCATCTTCAGCCCTCGTGGCGGGATGTCACACACGGCCACTTTCACATTGTTTGGGATCCACTCCACGAAGTAGGAGCTGTTCTTGGTCTGGATAGACAGCAGCTGCTCATCCACCTCCCTGGTGGACATTCTGCCCCTGAAGATGCAGGCGACGGTGAGGTAGCGGCCGCGGCGGGGGTCGCAGGCTGCCATCATGTTCCGGGCATCGAACATCTGCTGGGTGAGCTCTGGCACCGTCAGGGCCCGGTACTGCTGGCTGCCCCGGGCTGTCAGAGGGGCAAAGCCGGGCATGAAGAAGTGCAGGCGAGGAAAGGGCACCATGTTCACTGCCAGCTTCCGCAGATCCGCGTTCAGCTGGCCGGGGAAACGCAGCGAGGTGGTGACGCCGCTCATTGTTAGAGACACCAAGTGGTTGAGGTCCCCGTAGGTGGGATTGGTGAGCTTTAATGTCCTGAAGCATATATCATACAGAGCTTCGTTGTCAATGCAAAAGGTTTCATCTGTGTTCTCTATCAGCTGGTGGATGGAGAGGATGGCGTTGTAGGGCTCCACCACCGTGTCGGATACCTTGGGTGAGGGCACAACGCTGAAGGTGTTCATGATCCTGTCGGGATATTCCTCTCTGATCTTGTTGATGAGGAGCGTCCCCATGCCTGAGCCTGTGCCACCACCGAGGGAATGGATGAGCTGGAATCCCTGAAGGCAGTCACAGCTCTCACACTCGTTCCTGACCACATCCATGACGTTTTCAATCAGTTCAGCACCTTCTGTGTAATGGCCCTTGGCCCAGTTGTTGCCAGCACCTGAATTACCTGTGAACAGAATTACACAAAGAACAGACACAAAGTTAACAGGAGAATTTTAAAAGGACTTCCAAGGCCCTTTTGGGACAGCTGCCTGCAGTCAGTTTGCTGGCAGTGTCTGTACATACCATGGATGAAGTTGTCAGGTCGAAAGAGGGGGCCAATTTTGCTGGACCGGACACTGTCCATCGTCCCAGGCTCCAGGTCCACCAGGATGGAACGGGGCACGTATTTGTGGGCTGGAACAAAACAAAATGAATGCAAATAATTATTGCTAGTGAGCAAAGAAACAGGCTTACAATCCACTCTGGAAAGTCCAATCCATCTAGAGTGGTTTAGGCTTTCTGTGGGTTTTTTAATTACTTATTTTACCCTCCCTGTTGGCTCTGCTGGGCACTTACAATAAGCCTCATTGAAGTACACGTTAATTCTCTCCAGCTGCAGTGGTGAATCCCCACGGTAGTTCCCAGTGATGTCAATCCCATGTTCCTCACCAAGCACTTCCCAGAACTGCAAAGGGAAAGAGGTAGAACACACTGAGAATGATTGATTTATTTTCACTTCTCAGACAGCACCAGCTCTGGGAACTGTGCCTGAAGCAGGGGATGCTTTGCCATTTACTTACCAGATCAGAACAGGGATCCTTCTCTACCCCTCCCAAATAAGTTTGAGGGCAAACTTTAGCAGACCATTTATGCTGCTTAGCTCTGACCACTGCTTAACACCTCCACTAATAGGTGGAGGCCTTCAATTTGGTCTCTTTATAGTAAAAGAAAATTGACATTAGTTTGGAAGTTTAAATAACAGTTACTACTTGGTATGAGCTTAACAAAAAGGTTGTGAGGATGTGGGTTAGGGAGAGTTGGTTTGAGTCCTGTCATGCACAAGTGGGACCATGGCATGACAAAGCTGGTACAGGCAAATTTGTACGTGAGCAAGGCTTTCCGCTAACAGCTGCTGGTCCTAAACGTCCTATCTTGACACTCATATGGATGTGCTCTTGTGCTGGGCTCTTATCTGGGCAGCAGCCACAGCAGTGTTCATGCAGACACACCCACCCTCTGTAATGACCAGGCTATTCTAATATTAAAGGTCTCCTGGGTTAGCATCCAGTCCCATTTTGACTGTACAAATACACCACTGCCAACAGGTACATGCTCCATGCTTCATGTTCCATTAAAAGGAACCAGGGTTATGTGTGGGAGAAAGGGGAAGAACACAATAGATCAATCTCTCAACTATCCCGTGTCTTAAAAGACGTCTCAGCCCAAAATAGATAATCTTTGGACAACTTCCTACTTATCAATTAAAAAAAAA
>VWYP01008890.1:82895-111987 GCA_013400435.1 Pycnonotus jocosus | reverse complement strand
TCCTACTTATCAATTAAAAAAAAAAAAAAAAAAAAAAAGATGGACATCACACAGCATTTTCATTGAGGGATCTTTTTTACTCCTAGCCCAGAAAGTCAGCAATAGTGACTACTCCCTGTGTCACAACATGCCAGTGTTTGAGCTACACAAAAATACTCAAATGATATCTGTCTCACACAGGAGGCCATTGACACTTTGTGTCATTCTACACTCTAACACAGGTTATGCTGTTCATTAATATGATCCCATATGATCTTTAATACCCCTTCCAACCTAAACCCCAAACAATTGTATGATTCTGTGATATTTAAGAATAAAATGTGGCAGAGCTGCTGCTGCGTAGCTGAACTAAAGTACCAGCAACACAACTTCATGGCCCTGGAATTACAGGCTCTGTCACTTGCTCCAGTATCTTGCAGAGTATATGAGTTCCCCCAGGGAACAGGAGTCTCAGCAGGAATGCTCTGGTGCGCTTGTAATCACTGGGCCATGGTTATTGCAAATGAACATTAAACTTTCACATGAGGAAAGTTTTAAATTTTTTTTTTTGCATGAGGACCAAATCCAGCTTTTACCTTTCATATAAAAATATAAAAATACTGTTCCCTGCTAATATGCCATGCTTCCCACCACTGAGTTACAAGGTAATTGTCCCCCCCCCAAAGTCCCCATCCACTGATGATGTATGACCTGCTACCTCTGATCTCCTGCCGATGATCAGGGTTGAAAAGAGACCTTACCTTGGCTCCAATTTGGTTCCCACACTGGCCAATCTGCAGGTGCACGATTTCACGCATTTTGTGTGGCTCAGACGTGTTGGTGGCTTCAACCTCTCCCAGGCTCTGCGGCTCCCCAGAACAAGCCCTCTGCCTGCTGCTCTATCAGCTACACCCAGCACAGCCCGGCCCCAGGGGCCCTTTTATACCCCAGGGACTGTCACTCAGCCAGCCAGGGGAGTAGCCAGCCCCAGGCACTGCACCAGGGCCTCTTTACTGCCTGGGTACAGGTACAACAGCACAGGTGCACCACTGAGTGCCTTGGAAAGCAACATTGTCACATGCATCCCTTCCCAGTTCTCTGTGCAGCAGCGGGGTGCATGAATATATGTGCATATTCTGTGTGTGTTTCATTATTTTATATTAGACATAATATATATACAAATATATGTGCATATGTAGAGATTATAGCCCAAAGTGAGTGATCTTAATTTATTAAACATATGTGCTTCTGCCACATAATTTAAATTTTAGCATCATATGAGTCATAGAGGACGACACCCATAATAAAAATGGTAACAACTTGTGAGCAGGAGCCTCCTATAATCACAACATTTAGTGCATTGAGAGGCAAACTCCAGCTCACTAACAAGCATCATTCCTGATGTTTGATTGACTGCATGAAGGAGGGGAACAGGAGCAGTAACAAAAAATACTTTGTAATACATAAAAATAACACTGTACTCTCAGTGATGCATGGTCCTTAAATAGTTATAAGAATCCACCATTTTTAGCCAAAACTTGAATTAACTTGTGACTAACTTGCATAGATGCTCTTTCTTTCTCCCTCTCTTTCTCTCTCTTCATTTCCTGACACTAAGAAATACAGCATTTCTAATATTTCTTAATTTCTTATATCTCAGATGTACTTCAGAACTTGCCAGGAAAATGCTAGAGGTGAAAACTCCATTTCACTGGAGTTCTCTGAAGTGAACTGTAACATTCACTGAGTGAAACATCTCCCTGTGCTAAAGGAAACGATGTGAGGCGGAACAAAACACAGCACAGTCGTGTTTGGCTGCTGATAACCAGGACCAGTATCACTGAGCAGCAGAAACCCAGGATAAAATGACTTCTGCAAGCCTAGAGCAATTTCATTACATGTCAAATGACTGTCACTGCCTTGCAAGTGTTCCTTTTAAGGATGGGGAGAGGAACTATAATTAGGAGAGCACCTTAAACTGTTTAGCATAAAATGGTGGCAGTGGAAGGGCTTGACCCACCGAACGTAACTACTCTACCACCTTATGGGTTGCTAGAGATAAGGGATTTCTGAGCTTTCATATGGTTCCAGAAGAAAAATCAGCTTATTCCAGGCTTCCCCTCCACTTGATGACTTCCACTTCTCCCACCAGCCAATGAAAGAATAGACAACTGCTCCTAACACAGAGTTCAGCACCAGCAGTGCACTGTAAAAAAGTAGAGAGCAAATGTCCGTCATCTTCTGCCATGCTATGAGCATACTGAGTCGGGAGCAATAAAATTCTGGTAACTTTGTTTCCTTGAAACACAATCATTTTATAATTTACCAAAAGATAAGTATTCTCTAAGCCATTCCGATTACTCAGCAAGACACGCAAAATGTTCTGTTCCATTGCCACATTGTCAATATTTCCAACACTCTGGAGATCTTCTACAATTCCCTAGGAAAATTCTGAAAAGGTTACTTGGACAGTCACTTTAAAAGTTTATCTCATTTTATTTTTGCACATTTCATATCTGTTTTCTCCAACCATCCTTAGCTAAGAGCAGTAATGCCCATTAGAGTTGTATATTCAACTGCTGCATTCTGGATGGGCGCCGCCTTAACACAATGTCAATAATAAATACTAAATAAATACTATTTAAAATATGCAGTGTATTCACAATAGACACAGCTAAGGAAGAGGCTGAAGGTGCTAACTCACTGTCTGAAAAATACAACAAAATAATTTCAGCAATAAATATATTTGCTGAGTACATCTCACAAGGAAAGGGGAAAAAGGGAAGTGAAAGAAATATGCAATCACTCAATAGGGGTTTTACCTCTTGCTGAAAATAGCTCCCTAGAATCATGTGCCTCCTCTGAAGCGCTTCCTTACAGAGTCTTAAAAATTCTAGCACATGACACCAGGTAGCTGAGATGCTTTGTGAAGCAAATGTGGGTTTGGGCCTCTTTTCCCTGTCCTCCCCATCTGCATTTCTGTGAACCTCTAAGTCTGACTTTATCCCAAACCCAGCCTAGGAGGGCAATGTCTGTGTGTAGATTTAGCTGCAGGCCTGTCCCTGCTCAGCCCCAGGCCTGTTAACAGCCCCGGGCTCTCCCCAGGCACAGCCTGGGACATATGCAGCTGCAGATTAGCAGAGACAGGCACTGGGGAGAGAGGGGCTGTGCTGGATGGGCCGGCTCAGAGGCACTTTTGGCATTGGGGAGATTAGGAACAGCCTGGCACTGGGCACAGCTATTGCAGCTGTCCCACTGTGGCAATTATCAGGCTTCCAGTGCCTCCAGAGCAGGCCCCAGATACCACAGCCCTGGTGATGGGCTTGAGCTCAGACCACAAAGACACCAGGCTTTTGTGGTTGCTGGGCTTTTTGTTTTCTTGGTTGATTTTTAGGGGTTTTTTTTAACACTACCCCAAATAAATATGCATGTGCAAGGAGCCATTCCGGGATATTCTTTTTCAATGGTTTGCTTGGGAGGAACTGGCTTTTCAGAGTAGCAGAGAAGATTGTTCAGAGTAAAGCCTATTCAGTTTGAGATAAGCCTGGCTACAGGCTATCAGATAATTTGAGAGATCTGTGAATGGCTACCAGACAAGCTGATGCAAGTCTTAACTAATCCGGGCTAGCTGAATCACCCTTAAGAATGACACCAAAAAACACTGCATTCAACAGACAAGCTCCATTCTTACTCTGCTGTTCCTTTCGGTGTGTTTGTTCTCTGTGTCTCAGTTTATCTATTCATAGTGTGGACCTGATAAACCTCAGGCCTTCTACAAGAGCTGCTGAAAGCTAAGGAAGAGAAGCTAGGAGGGGAGAACTGACTGTGGTTTACTAAACCTGTTTATCAAACATGAAAGCTTCTAGCTAACGTATGGAAAAAAGACTGGCAAACGATTCACACAGTCACTAGAAGCTTCTGCAGGAAAATTAGAAAACTATTTTTTTCTATTGACTAAATCTTCTAGCAAATAATAAAGACTCTTCAGATGTTCAAACCCTAACGAGCAGCGTACAAAATGGACACAGGCCCGTGTTCCTTTGCTAATTGGAGCACTAAAGGGCTTGAGAAACCCAGAACTCGAGACTAGGAAAAAAAACAACAACCAGACAAAAACCAGTCACAGTCTCTGGCCGCAGTCTAGCACAATGCTGAGGTGTTAGGCCAAAGGTGAAGAAACCTGGAACAGCGCCTGTCCCAGATACAAGTACTCGTCTCACAACCCATGTGACCAAATTTCTGACCGTGCGAGCTGGAAGCGTCACGGGGGGCTGGGAAGGCGGATCTCGGTTTGTTCTTCGTCCTCAGCAGATCCATCAGACTCATCAGACAGCCTAGGGCTGTACGGGCACAGCACCGAGGAGCCCTGAGCGGGGCTGTCCCGCTGTCCCCGCCCGCCGCAGGTGAGCTCGGCCCCGCCCGGCCCGGCCCTCCCGCCGCCCTCAAACCGCGGTGCCGGCTCCGAGCTGCCGCTGTCCCGGCATGGCCACGCTGCTGCAGCTCCTCGTCCCGCTGCTGCTCTGCGGCTGCCTCTGCCCGCCCGCCCGCGCCGGGCTCTACTTCAGGGAAGGGCAGCACTGCTACAAACCGGCCGCGCGAAAANATATTTGCTGAGTACATCTCACAAGGAAAGGGGAAAAAGGGAAGTGAAAGAAATATGCAATCACTCAATAGGGGTTTTACCTCTTGCTGAAAATAGCTCCCTAGAATCATGTGCCTCCTCTCAAGCGCTTCCTTACAGAGTCTTAAAAATTCTAGCACATGACACCAGGTAGCTGAGATGCTTTGTGAAGCAAATGTGGGTTTGGGCCTCTTTTCCCTGTCCTCCCTATCTGCATTTCTGTGAACCTCTAAGTCTGACTTTATCCCAAACCCAGCCTAGGAGGGCAATGTCTGTGTGTAGATTTAGCTGCAGGCCTGTCCCTGCTCAGCCCCAGGCCTGTTAACAGCCCCGGGCTCTCCCCAGGCACAGCCTGGGACATATGCAGCTGCAGATTAGCAGAGACAGGCACTGGGGAGAGAGGGGCTGTGCTGGATGGGCCGGCTCAGAGGCGCTTTTGGCATTGGGGAGATTAGGAACAGCCTGGCACCGGGCACAGCTATTGCAGCTGTCCCACTGTGGCAATTATCAGGCTTCCAGTGCCTCCAGAGCAGGCCCCAGATACCACAGCCCTGGTGATGGGCTTGAGCTCAGACCACAAAGACACCAGGCTTTTGTGGTTGCTGGGCTTTTTGTTTTCTTGGTTGATTTTTAGGGGTTTTTTTTAACACTACCCCAAATAAATATGCGTGTGCAAGGAGCCATTCCGGGATATTCTTTTTCAATGGTTTGCTTGGGAGGAACTGGCTTTTCAGAGTAGCAGAGAAGATTGTTGAGAGTAAAGCCTATTCAGTTTGAGATAAGCCTGGCTACAGGCTATCAGATAATTTGAGAGATCTGTGAATGGCTACCAGACAAGCTGATGCAAGTCTTAACTAATCCGGGCTAGCTGAATCACCCTTAAGAATGACACCAAAAAACACTGCATTCAACAGACAAGCTCCATTCTTACTCTGCTGTTCCTTTCGGTGTGTTTGTTCTCTGTGTCTCAGTTTATCTATTCATAGTGTAGAGCTGATAAACCTCAGGCCTTCTACAAGAGCTGCTGAAATCTATAGAAGAGAAGCTAGGAGGGGAGAACTTGACTGTGGTTTACTAAACCTGTTTATCAAACATGAAAGCTTCTAGCTAACGTATGGAAAAAAGACTGGCAAACGATTCACACAGTCACTAGAAGCTTCTGCAGGAAAATTAGAAAACTATTTTTTTCTATTGACTAAATCTTCTAGCAAATAATAAAGACTCTTCAGATGTTCAAACCCTAACGAGCAGCGTACAAAATGGACACAGGCCCGTGTTCCTTTGCTAATTGGAGCACTAAAGGGCTTGAGAAACCCAGAACTCGAGACTAGGAAAAAAAACAACAACCAGACAAAAACCAGTCACAGTCTCTGGCCGCAGTCTAGCACAATGCTGAGGTGTTAGGCCAAAGGTGAAGAAACCTGGAACAGCGCCTGTCCCAGATACAAGTACTCGTCTCACAACCCATGTGACCAAATTTCTGACCGTGCGAGCTGGAAGCGTCACGGGGGGCTGGGAAGGCGGATCTCGGTTTGTTCTTCGTCCTCAGCAGATCCATCAGACTCATCAGACAGCCTAGGGCTGTACGGGCACAGCACCGAGGAGCCCTGAGCGGGGCTGTCCCGCTGTCCCCGCCCGCCGCAGGTGAGCTCGGCCCCGCCCGGCCCGGCCCTCCCGCCGCCCTCAAACCGCGGTGCCGGCTCCGAGCTGCCGCTGTCCCGGCATGGCCACGCTGCTGCAGCTCCTCGTCCCGCTGCTGCTCTGCGGCTGCCTCTGCCCGCCCGCCCGCGCCGGGCTCTACTTCAGGGAAGGGCAGCACTGCTACAAACCGGCCGCGCGAAAAGCGCCCGGCCTCAGGTGAGCTTCGGTGCCTTGTCCCGTCCCGGGGTCACCCCCGGTCCCTCCCGGCTCGCGTTCCCGGCCGCACGGCGGAGAGGAGCGCTGGGGAACGGCTGGGCAGGCACGGCCGGGGTGCGGGGAGGGGTCCCGCGGTGCCCGGGGGAGGTTCGGGGGTGTCTGGGGAGGTTCGGGGCTGCCCGGGATGGGGTTCCGGGGGTGTCCGGGGGGTTCCCGGGGTCGCTCCGGCTCTGGCNTTTAACTAACACCCGCCCGTCCTGCTCCGGGGGATGCCGGCGCTACCTCCTCTTCCCCGTCCCCCCGCAGGACCTACCCCCGCCCGCACGAGTACCTGGACGTGTCGGCGCTGCCGCAGAGCTGGGACTGGAGGAACGTGAATGGGGTGAATTACGCCAGCACCACTCGGAACCAGCACATCCCGCAGTACTGCGGCTCCTGCTGGGCCCACGGCAGCACCAGCGCCTTGGCAGGTACGCTCGGGCTCACCCGCCGGGCCGGTTCCCTGCTGGAATCGGTAGTTTTCAGGAAGCAAAGGAAGTTTAGTTTCAGGTTACTGACGGCTGGTATAAGGTGCTAAATCACTGCAGTGACTAACGCAGAAAAACCGAATCTGAGATGTCTGTGAATACACCACAACAGTGGGAATGCCCAAGCTGAAGGCAAGGAGGGTTGGTTTCAATAGAAAAAGTGACCAGAGTGAGGCTGTCTCCACCTTGTCCAAAGGCAGCAAGGGGGGCAGTTAAAAACCTGTTTGTAGAAGGAATGTGGCCATAGCTCCTCCCAAACTGCTCTTCAAGTCCTGGGGTAAGAGCTGGGGTTTCTGCCCTCCCCTCAGAGTGTGGTGGTGGCAGCAGCAAATGCAAAAGAGTTGTCAGATCTCCTTCCCCTTTGTGGTACTCAGCCTGTGGCACTACAGCAGGGGCTCTCCAGCCGTGCTGTGAATGAGGAAATGAAAGAAATTGCCTCTTGTGGGGTATTTGCTACAGGAGCCCTGTCATTACAATGAACTGACCACCACAGCAGACACATAAGTCTGATTTCAGCAGGAATCTTTCTATCAGCCTTTTTCTTAGTCAAGGGGAAAGCAGTGGTTTGCTACATTAAGACTGTTAATGCAGGGATGCAGTTTATAAATTCACATCAGGAAGCTTTTCTGCTGAGTAAGCTTTTTGTTTCTGACAAAATGAGGCAGCAGGGTGGTGGTGCCTGTCTGAGATGGCAGGATAACAATGGGATGCTGATGTAACAGCAAGGAGATTCCTCTGAAAGCTTTCTCCTGCATTAAGACTGTCTCTCAGAGCCAGCAGCCTGGGCTCCATGGGCTTATGTTTATGCAGGGGCTTATACACAGATCTCTACTGCTCTAACAGATGCTGGTCAGAGCTGTTTTTATGATGTGTATTTGAAAACTCTTCGCTGTCAAAGTCAGGAAACAGATCTGGAAGTTTTCAGAAGCTGTGGCTCGAATTAAAGGAGATCTAGGGCTCTTCAAGGCTTTAGGCAGATCTTGCTCATCTCTGTGTTTTTGCTGAGTTTTTAATGGAAAAAACCCTCCTAATGGAAACCCACAATAATAATTCAGCCTCTGGTTTGAATTAGGCCATGCTGTGTTCCCCACTGCAGACAGCAGAGGCTTTTCCAACCACAAGTGCTGCTGTCTGCAAACAGTTACAGGTTCAATGAAGAGGAGACAGTTTCTAAACCAGTTGTAATGTGTAGCCACCCACACGTTCTAGTAGCAAACCTCATTTTCTTATCCTCACAGACCGAATCAACATCAAGAGGAAGGGTGCTTGGCCTTCTGCCTACCTGTCTGTGCAGAATGTCATCGACTGTGCTGACGCCGGGTCCTGCGAGGGTGGGGACCACTCCGGGGTCTGGATGTACGCCCACGACCACGGCATCCCTGATGAGACCTGCAACAACTACCAAGCCAAGGATCAAAGTAGGGTGCCTCTGCTTTGCTCTAGGATTTCTTCCCAGGTTTAGCAGATCTTAGTGTATTAAAAAAAAAAAAAATCTTGGGTTCCCGCTGTTTGACTGACAGAACAGGTTTTCTTTATGGGCCTGTGTGTGTCTCCTACTCCAGACAGACAGTGTAGCACTAAATCATGCTCAGACAAGTTTGCACAGCTGAATTGTTTTAACTTAATCTCTTAAATCTGTGACACACAATCTCTAATGTACTGAAATATTTACAAGTGTCACCTCAAGCTGAACAAAGGAGGAGTTTAACCTTTGGCTGGTCATGTATGACTGGAATGGTTTCTCTATGTCCTCAACAAAGTATTTATACCTGTGAAGTAAAGAACAGTAAGTGGTGATAATAGGGACTTTAAACATGGTTTCCAGAAGATAATTGAGGTCACCAGAGAGAATATGTATTAATAATTACTCTTAAGTTATTAATATCTGCTTCAATTAAATTATAAAAGCTCAGTGTCTTACAATCACTTCACTTAAAGAAAAGCACCTTTCTGCAGATTACCTCCAGTGGTAATCTCACCTCTGTTTTACAGAGTGTAAGAAGTTCAACCAGTGTGGAACTTGTGTCACTTTTGGAGAATGCCACGTGATCAAGAACTACACTCTCTGGAAAGTTGCTGACTATGGGTCTGTCAGTGGAAGAGAAAAAATGATGGCAGAAATCTACAAGAACGGACCAATTAGGTATAAAAAAGATACGTGAAACTCAGTGTACATTTTCACTCTAGCATATGTCAGCAGCTCTGCACTAACATGCAGGCTTGTTTGTATATAAACTGAGATCAGAATTCAACATGCAAGACAACTAGTTGGTTTTTAGCCAGGGCCCTGCCCTGATCCCCTTGTATGAAACCTTTTCTCTCTGTTTTCTTACAGCTGTGGCATAATGGCTACTGAAAAGCTGGATGCCTACACAGGGGGACTGTACACAGAGTACAACCCCTCACCTACAGTGAACCACATCGTGTCTGTGGCTGGCTGGGGAGTGGAAAATGGGACAGAATATTGGATAGTTCGTAACTCCTGGGGTGAGCCCTGGGTAAGGAGATTTGGGAACACACTTCTGGCTTTGGAGGGGGGGGGTTTGTTTGCAAACCTACAGCCTGTGGATGTAAAACTGAAACTTCTACTTGAAATAGACTAACAGTTTAAAAATGACACCCAGCCCATCTGAAGACAAGGATATTTGGGTGAAGCTACATGAGGAATGTCAGCTCTTATCCCAAATTTTACCTTTCAAGGATGTGCAGCTCCTGTTACGGGCAACTGGAAATTGCTGTTACTTGTAGGCAAAAATCAAGTCACGTAGCTGGACTGGATGAGTGGGATGTAAATTCACCAAAGCAGGTTGCCCCATGACTCCAGGGTTACACTTCAGCTTAAATGAATTCCTCCATTCCCTTAAATCACTTATATTTAACAGGCAGAACAGACTCACCAACCTAAAATTTCTATAGTTGTGTTTCCTAATTTACAATGCAAATTAAATCCTTTACAGGGTGAAAGAGGGTGGCTGAGGATTGTGACCAGTGCCTATAAAGGTGGAAAAGGAGCAGACTACAATCTGGCTATTGAAGAGGACTGTACATATGGAGATCCTATACTGCCTTGATTCTACATGGTACAGCTTTTTGTTTAGGTACTTTGTGTGGAAGCTTCCCAGCACAACCTCCTTTTGTTTAAAGAATAATAGCCTGAGACTCTTTCACAGTTCAACACCATCAGGCAGTTTTGCAAAATTAGCCCAGATGCAACACAATGCCTTCAAAAAAATACAGAACTGCCCTCATTGTATTTACATCTTGAAGTAATTCACTCATGAAGGAGTTGTCTACTTTGATGCACAGTATTAAAATCACACTGACTGAATCACAGAACCTGTACATCTAAATATCTATTTTTTTAAATACAAATCATGGATGTACTGGAAAAGTATACTCAATATTTGGGTTTAGAGCTTCTCTTCTGTGACAGTACTGACCAAGTATATTACAATGGTGCAAAAGCCATGGTAAGTGTGGACATGATAAATCCAAAATATTACACCCTGTTGCCTTGATCTCCTGGTGAAACAGGTGTGTTGGAAGTGTCAAATAATGAGGTTGCTTTTATCCACCAAAATGATATAATGGGAATTACCTTGAGCAAAAGACAGTCTAAACACTTCCTACTTAATTAGTCTTGTCTTTACACAAATTTCTTGCTTTAATATGTGATTGTGCCCTTTTTCTTCTAAAGAGGCAAAATATAAATTGCCATAACCCAGAACTCCTCACTAGTATGACAAATCAGTGCCATATCAAATGTTACTACCTGGCATTGCTAACTGCATTTAATAAACAGACTTTTTCTCTTACATGACTGGGTATTTATTAATACAGATGTGTGGTTGTCTCCACCAGGAAGGTGCTGCTTTCACTGGTCTTTTTCTTGTGCAAGGCCTGATGGACAAGCTGGTTCAAACAATTGGGTATGAACAGGAACACAGCATTACAAAGGGTTTAACAAGTTAAAAATCATCTACAGCAATCAGTGCAGAGGAACTGTTTAGAGGAAGTGATACCAAGCTGAACACAGGAAAGGAAAAATAAACCTTGTTTAAACTGCTGCAGTTTGGCAGTGGACACAAAGGAAACTGCTCTTGGTTATCACCAACTTTTGCCCTTTCCAGGTGATTTCTTTTTTCAGTTTACATCCAGCTGGACTTAGACTTTCAGTGTCTTTTAGAAAGCAGGTTCTTCCGAAAACAGATGTGCTTGGAAAAGCAAAATGTGCTGGTTTGTTCAAGAAATTAGTGTTTGTTTAAAAGTGAGGGCTGTAAAGAGGAATCCAGCCCAATGAACAGAGAACAAGTAATTTTAATGAAACTGAAAGACTCCTCTGGAAAAGAACAAATACCTTTATTTAAAGGTAAGTTACATTGTTGGGTTTATCTCCCACTGTTTGGCATTAGCCAGGACAGAGTGGAGAGAAGTATAAAAACAAAGCCACAACAAGCAGTAATGAAATTTCAGCACACATTCATATTTTGGGACAGTAATGACACGGTAATGAAACTTACCAGTAACGTCTGATGCATCTATTTAGCAAAAAATAGATTCTGAAAGGTAACACACATAGAATTCATCTCTTAATACAAAACTAACCTTGATTGTTACAACTCCTCTTGTGTTACACAAAACAGGTTTTTTGTTTTCATGTAGGAGATTTAGCATTCTAATATAATGCAAAGGGCTGGAACAGATCTTAGCGCTTCTCTGCAGCACAGAGCAAATCCCACAAATTCCTCTTTTTCACAACTTGTAACATCAAAGCCTAGAGCATTCAACACCTATTCAGAGAACTATCTGCAAAGTGGTTTTAGTAGGAATTACCCATTTTTCATATTTTATTACACAAAGGATCTGTGACAAATTCTTCAACTAACCAAAATAATGTTCTTTCAAATAAATATGTTTCTTGCTATCCATCCTCTTCAGAACATTTATTTATACTGATTTGTGTAGCAACAGACATTCCTTTGGTATCATTCCATTTTCCAAATGACATTACCAGTTGTCTGATATGAAACACAAACGCTCCTCTGATAAGAATGTCAAGGTCACCGTGCAAGTCAAGCAAATGCCCTTCAGCCTTTTCCTCCTTGTTTTAGGTCTGTGGGTTTTTTTTTTTTTTGCTGCTGCATTGCCCATTTGTAGAACCTCCCTGGTGGAGAGCATGGCAAAGCAGGGATCATGAGCTCTGGCTGCATTCTTGATGTTTTCCACTGCTTAGTTCATCATAATAAAGTTAGATTTGCAATGAGCTTAAAAGGAGAGGAAAAAAAAAGACTGTTCAGTACATTACTACAATTCTCTGATTTATATATTTGCATATGGATTTCTGCATTATGTAAATAATTAGGATTTTAGGGTCTGGACAGCTGTTTTTGTTTTAGGATGGAGTATAATATCATGACAGACAACTTTCCTTCCTCTCCTTTCCTTGCTGCAGTGCTAGTTCCCAAAAAGCAGTATTAATCTTCAATTTCTCACTATTACCCACAGATTCTTGATCACAGAAAAATTGCTGAACACTTTAGGCCCCTGAAAGGGAAGTTATCTGAGAAAATAGCTGGCAGGAATTTCTATATTTAGCAATCTTCCCCCTAAACATTATTTGCAAGTTGTAACAGACACAAACGGAAGCAGGTATGCAAGGAATAAACATGACTTACCTATGAACTCTGTGACAGGATCATGTTCACCTTCTGTTTTTATAGTGCCTGCAATACTTTCATTCTCCAAGATTGGGAGAAAAAGCTGTACAAAGTCTGAGGTATATGGAGGAGCAATCACATCGAGCACCTGAAACAGCAGATAAAAACTGATGATTCTTGCACTTACAGGGGGAGGAAAGACAATATTTAATTCATATACCAGTTTTGGAAGAATACAAGTAGTTGTCTAGAGAACAAGAGGTCTCAAGTGCAAGTATTAATTATTCTCAGGGTGCTCTGTTGAGTACCTTATCACTTCCAGAAGTCAGGATCAGTAGGACCAAACCATATCCTGCTAAACACTGCTCAGAATCTGACCTGAACTTGGAAGTATTTCTGAATATCCAAAACACATGGAGCTGATTTTAAACTTCATCTCTAGATTTCAGTAAAGAGTTTCAGCTGCTGACCTCTGTCACAAAATATCTGATGAGCGAGATGTCGGTGTCCAGCTTCTCCAGGCATTTGCGGATGTAGCTGACAACAGGCAGGACGTACCCTCGGCTCAGCAAATGAACCATCCTGTCCAGGAGAGTCTTCTTCAGCTCCAGCTGATGGTGAAGGGAGGAAGAGCCAACACTTTAAAACTCGTTCTCAGAGTGTGCACTTTTTATTAATTCAGTATCTGCTACACTACATTTTAAGCACTGCTAAATTCCTGCCTGAGAGCAAAAGTTGTTGAATGGGGTAAGACGGACTGATGTGAAATAACAAAAACCAGAATCCTCTGAGTCTCACCTGCTCCATCACATCCAGCTGAGAATGTTCTGTTTCAAAGAGCTTGACAAGAAGTTGCAGAACTTGGGGATGAAGCAGCTGATGGCATGTACTGATCTGCAAACAACACAGCAAAGTGAGATCCTCAGAACTGCAATTTAAATGCACCAGACAAGGTTACAGTGATGTTCAGTTCCAGACAGAAATTCATTTAGAAAAGCATTCCATAATTTCTTTCTATGATGCCCAAGTTTTCCTGGCATAAATAGTGCTGAGCTGACAAAACCAAACAATTTACTCTAAATAGACTCATCTCTGCATATTTACTGCCTTACTGCAAATGCACTCAGTGCACTGGCTATTACACAAGAGTCAGAACTGTTCTTGCTCTCCAGCAAAGTTTTACAGACACTCTTACCTCATCCAGCAGTGCCAGGTGAACTGGGGTGTGATCAGTCTGCAGCTGGAAGTACCGTGGCTCTGACACTGTCCAATCCACCCATTTCAACACCCCCATTGCCACCACTGGGAACCTACAGAGAGACATGACTTGAGCACAGCAGCATGAAAAATAAATGGGGGTTTTATTAGGAATCCAAAGTAATCTGCTATCATTTTCCAGTGGTACAGAAAAGCATGTTCTGCCACCCAAGGAGGACAAGCTGTGTGTGAAAGACAGGATTTCTGTCCTCATGTAACCTCTCTG
Source organism: Pycnonotus jocosus (assembly GCA_013400435.1). NCBI lineage: Eukaryota > Metazoa > Chordata > Aves > Passeriformes > Pycnonotidae > Pycnonotus > Pycnonotus jocosus. Next base: position 97,863 of record VWYP01008890.1, on the reverse strand, counting down.
CTCACCTGATGCACTGATAGAGAGTGCTCAGTTCTGCAACCAGCTCTGATGCCCCCTTGTTCTCATTGCAACACAGGTTGTGAACAGTCTCAATGGCTTTTGAGGTCGACTTGAGTTCATCCTTGTTGATGCTGACTCTCTTGTTCTGCAAAAAGTATTGCAAAGTTGGAATGCAAGTGTTGCAGATGTCTTTGGTTATTTAAGGAATGGAGCTGTAACCTGCAATAACCTGCCTAGGATTGCATCCTGTGTCTCAAAATTCAGTCACATGCAAGTTTCAGAAGAATTAATTATGAGTGACCTGAAGTACAAGGATGTCTGCAATATTTAATTCTCAGTGCACTCAGACTTTTGTCTGATCATCAGGATCTACACTTTTTAATCACCTCAGTTGAAGGCAGAAGCATTTCATACTAAAATAAGTAAACTAAGCTAAAAATACGTTAAACTGAGCAATTTCACAACCATACATTTTTTTTAGCATGGGCAGGCTGCTGTAGGTAAAAAATATATTAGAGAAATAATAAAATATATTAAAATATATTATTCACAGAAGTGAACATTACCTTTTTCCACATCTCTACAACACTAGCTGCATATGCCAGTATGTGGATGTATTTATGTTTGTGATCCTGGTTGATCTTAGCACCTGGTTTAAACAAGGACTGCATGAAGAGGTCCAGAAATGCAGGCACTCGAATCTGTGAAGAGAAAGAACATTTTATCAGAGCCTGAGAATCATTAGAAGTGACTAAGAATGGACTTTTTGCATCTGATATGCCTTACATAGAACAAGATAACACATTTTCCCTTAAGAGGATATTAAAGTTTTCTGAAGAGACCCAGACTTTTGAAAGAAAAAAAGAATCAGTTACAGACCATATTGCTAAAGTGTTAAAATCTTGCCTAAGCAGACTAAAACCCATGTTAACCCATGTTAATTCAAAGCAGTGAGAAATGTGATATGTACCATTTAGGCCTGCTTATAACAAACTGCTAAAGTGGGCAGGGATTTTTTTTTCCTGATTTTTTTTGTTTGTTTAAAGAATTAATTCCTTGCCATCTTTATTTCCTATGAAAAAGTTCTTTAATTTAGTTATATGCAAACCCACAACTTGGAACGATTAAAAAACCCCAACAAAAGTACCATGAAGCTAATACAAACCAGAATGCAAGGAGCAGCTTCACTTTTAGAAATTACTTACAATTACAGAGGGACAAGTTGAGTGCTAATTTAATTTTTTGTCCATACAACATTTAGCACAAGGCACCCCCATTTCTGAGTGCTACTGTAACAGAAATAAGTTTCAGAGTTACAAACAGGTAAATACTGACCAGTTCTACTGGAGGTGGGTCCATGCTTGTAAACATTTTGAAGAGGACAGTGATATCTGCTGGATTCAGAGCTCCTTTGGACAGCATTGCCCCCAGAGCCTGGCAAGCTCGGGGGTAGGAGGCTGCAGTACCCAGTGCTAAGGTGATCTGACTGGCATCGTGGCCTCTGCAGGAAGAGCAAACACACACAGTGACTTCTTTTCTTAATTTAGACATTTCAGATGAAGTCTCACTGAGTCTACAGGGCATACTGTATAGGATGTAATGCCTATGAATAATTACAGAAATAGGCCTGTGTTTGCCTTGTTTACTTCCAAAATGTTAACAGAAAAATAAAACCAGATATTTCTTAATAGACAGAAACTCCAAATCTTTGCTTTCCCAGTTTCAGATCTCTCTGGTACAGGATACTGAACTTTTCTGCCGTTCCACTTCAAGTGCTGCCACAAGAACTGCTCTGTTGCAGCTAAAATTTCTCCTTTTGCTGGTGAAAGGTGATCAAGACTGGCAAAGCCAGCAGAGTTTACAGGCTGTGGTGAGTTCCCTTTCCCTGATCCCACGGCTCCACTCACTTCTCGTGGGCGTAACGCTGAACCTCCTGAGCGATGCGTCGGACAGCGGAGCCGCCCTGCTCCTCCTGGGCCAGGATGGACATCATGGACTGGGCAAAGAGGTAAGTGTGTTCCCCATGGCACACCATCTTCTGTGAAAGCACAGCACAAACCTCACCAGTCAGCAAGAAAACATCCCAGCGTCTTTCTGTGACTACATTGCTGTGAGAGCAAAGCGGGGGGGGGAAAAAGAAAAAAAAAACAGACCAAAACCAGCAAAATTGCAAAGGAAGAAAACCCAAAACACAAACAACAAAGCAAAAAACCCACCAGCCAAGAGAAAAATACAGAAAAGCACTGACACCACTCAAGAAATGGCTGAATTGAGAACTTCATTTCTGAAGTGCCAAAACTGGGAGGGAAATCTATTCTACTTATGCTCAGTACTTTGCAGTATTTAAACATCAAGAGAAGTTCAAAGCCAGCTGAAAATCATTGTGCTGTTTCACAACACTGAATGCAGGCTGGGTTGACTCAGATGGCAGCTTTCACACCGATGTGGATGATAAGAGAATTATTTTCATTTGCCCGGGGATTGATAAGACTGATCTTTAGATCTTGCAGTACATGTTAAGGACAACAGTTCTACCCCCACCTATTTACAATCCATTTAATAAATGGAAGAAGTGTCAAATAAGCAACCCAAGGAATTCTTGGTCACAGAATGACAAAAAAGCATAAATTTCTGGGTTTAAACTCAGATATACCTTCTCTTCATAAGCTTTTGTAGGACATCAAGATTGGCTACAATCCCACAATGATCTGTACCTCCTAGCTGGAAACCAGATCACTTCTTTTTCCACATAAAAAGGGGGAAAAAACCCCCCCAAACTTACAGCAAACTCAGGGAGGTTTTTCTCAAGGTTTTCTTCTCCTCCATCTAAAATTGTTGCCAGAGATGTACGCAGGACTCTGGAAAATACTTCTAGTTGCTGACATGCTGTTGAAACACTGGTTATTTCCCCTTGATACCCAGCATCAGATATAAGCTATAAAAATAAAAAGATCACAGAAATCTTGTGTGATTTACATTTATATTTCTGATATTCTAATAAATCTAGAAGAACACATACAATCTAAGTTTCACCTCTGCATACACTGACTGGAATTCACATTTATATTGTGGTCTACAGAAAAGGAAACCAATAAAGATGTAGCAAAAATAAAGGACAATAACAAAAAATGTAGCAGAGCACACCAAAATCTAACATTCTTTTCTTGTCACAGAAACATACAAAACTGACTGAGACGTTCAACTGCACCAGAAATCCAGAATTTTCAGAGATCAAAGGAAAACAAACAAACAAGAAAAACAAAAACCCCACATCTCAACAAAAATTGAAAAAGCAGTACTTCAGACTGGGAAATTACACTTACTGCAACCTGTAGCACAAGTCCTCCCACCAAGGTGTACTTCTACTAATTAGTATTAGCAGGAATACATAAAAGCTAATATTTGAAGCCAGAACAATTAGCCCTCTATGGATATTCTTATTCATTAGACTTTAGTACCTTCACAGTAAAATTAAGCATTAAACAATCAGGATGGGCTTCTGCCAATTTGTAAAAAAGATCTCTCCACGTGGTATGTGCTATCATTTGCTCAAGCCAGGCTGGAGTCTGAAAAGAAAAGAGCAACAGAGAGAAATTTAAGAATATCTTGTCAGGATCATAAAAAGCAAGGCTTTTACCTCTCAGCAATCCTGTTAGTTGTTCTACAAAGCTTTATTACAAAGGAGGATGCATTCCAAATTTCCAAGTGCTCTAAACCTCCGAGCACTCAGTGAGACAGAGCTGGTTTTCTGAAACCAGTTGTTCCTCAGCCAAAGAGCTTTGAAGATTTAACTTCCCTTCCCTTCACCACTCCATCAGAGGAAGGTGTCTAGGAAGGATCCACTGTAGAGACAGCAACAGGGATTCCATGCACACCTCTCCTTCCTCTGTGAAGATGGAATCTGCTTTCCGAGGGTCAAAGTGCTTGATCAGTAAACTCTTCAAGTGGTTCTCCACAGTCTCCTGAACCTGCATTGGCTCAACACCTGCACAGGAGGAACAAAAACACTTGGCAGATGCAATGCAGTCCAATGGAACACAGCAGCAGCATCCCACATTTTCCAATGAGAACAGAAACTACTCCAAAATTTATCAGCGCAGAGATGAGAGGAGAGCCATCAGTTCTACTAGTGAGCTGCACTGATACAGATCTACAGATCTTCTGGCTTTTTGTCCTATATGCTGTTTAGGATCTCATGCAGGTCACAACCTTCCTCTTGCTCTCCTCATCAGACACACAAAAAGCAATGCCAGGCATCCCCAGGACAGTTACTGGTGTAACGGCAAAATGCTCTTAACTAAATGTCTCTTAATCAAAAAAGGAATTACCAGGGCTGGGGCACAAACCCACGGTACTACACACTATAGTTCATCCTTTTAAATATTGATTATCAGTAGCTTCGATAGTGTTTTACAAAATAACACACAAATAGCAATGAGTAGTTCTACATTTCTGAAATCAGAGCAATAATTCTGGTAATGTAATAACAATTATATAATTAATTCTATTACAAGATATCGAACACTGTTTATACTGTCTATAGAACAGCACCCTTGTTCTTTGAATGAAATTAAAAAGAAACTATAATTTATGCAGTTGTTTCAACCATAAAACTCTTTACAACAGTTTGTTGGCATTCCATCAACATATTGCTTCATTATTCTCCAAGTGGAATAAACCTATTATTATAAAGGATTTAGCCTACATACAGGATGACAATATAACAATTGACTTCCTGTGTATGATCAAATCTGCTACAAATTCAGATATTCCTGACAGAATAAAGATTACAGACCCAAACTACTCTGTATCTTGTATCATACCTGTCTGAATGAGCCACTCTGCCAGCAAATTGACAGTCTGTGCCACTGCAGTGTAGTTTTCAGAGAGGAGCTGAATAACATTCTCTGGAGATCCTCCTGCTTGGAAATATCTGACGAAAGGATTACAAAAGAACTGTTTGAGTCATAATAAAACCAAAAAAACAATTGAACTCTAAATTTAAAGGGAAAACAACAGCACCATTTATACATTTGCACACATTTCCATACGAAGTGACACCTCTCACACACCTTAACGCACATCAGGTCACGCTCACCTCTTTAGTGTGTTAAATATAGATGGTTCCATTATATAGTCAGGGGTCGAAAATTTCTTCAGGCACTCCTGCTGGACTTCGGCATCATCTTCTCCCTCTCCATCCTCATCATCTTGCTGTTCACAAGCACAGTCAGGTCAGCCTCCCCTGTCCCGTTTCCCCCCACACTCCCATACTGAGGCTCTTTTTGCCCACAGCAGCACACACACCCCGGCTCAGCACCGCAAGCCACCTGCACCCCGACAAACAGCGATTATTAACGGAGAAGGCACAAAACCCAGCACGGCTTTCCCCTGTTTAACCCCGAGCCCCGGGCCAGGCGCAGCCCCGGCCCCCTGCCCTCACACCCGGCGCTTCTCGCCTCATCCCGGAGCCCCCGCGGCGGAGCCGGAGAGCCCGGGGGACGCTCCGGGACCCACCCAGGGGTCGCTCCGCGTCCCGCCCGGGGAATACTCCAAGATTCTCCGGGAGGATGCTCCACATTCAGGGGAATGCTCGGAGTCTATGCCCAGCGGCTGCTCCGGGACACGTCTGGCGCTGCGGTCACCCCGCTCCCCCCGGCGCTCACCGCGGCCCCGTCCGCCTCGCTGCCCCACTCGGCCGCGCTGCCCTCGAAGTAATCGGCGTCCTCCATGGCTCNAGGGGCGGCTGAGGGGCATCTCCGGGCGGGCGGGACAGCCCGGGCAGGGGCAGACAATGCCTCAGGGGGGAAAGAAACCGATGGAAATGTGAAATCAAACTGCCCTGCAAAGCCTCCCAGCGCAGCAGCAATCGGACGGGAGTTGCAAGGGAAGAGGGGAAAAGGGGATGCGTTGCTCGGTGGAATGTGTTGCTCCAAGGGGTGTGTTGTGCAGGGGATGTGTTCTCCATGGGCTGTGTTCTCTGTGGGGTGTGTTGCTCCAAGGAATGTGTTCTCCAAGGGATGTGCTCCTCTTCTGGCTGCAGCTGGACAACAGCAGTTCCCTCCCTCCCTCACTTACCTGGAAGCATGAGAAGGATGTTGAACAACCGCAAGTTGATAGGAATAATGAAATGTTGCGGTAGAATAGAAAAATTGACAAGTAGGAAAACAAAACAAAAAAAGGAGGGGGGGGGTAACTTTGGAGAATGAAAGTGGTTATTTCTGGGCAGAGGAGAAGTGCTGAGAGAGCCACGTCCCCTGGTCTGAGGACAGAAGTAATGTTTGTAATGAAGTAATAATGTTCACCCCAGGACCCTTCCTGAGGATGCTGAGCAAAGACAACGGGTCAAGGGGGTCCCCAAGGAAGGGAGGGACAAGGAATTAGGTGAACTGGGGACAAATCTACGATGAAAACTGATCACATAATCAGGCCTCAGGCAAGGAGACAGGCATTAGCGAGACCATGTGAAAAACAGAGTCCCTTTGTCTCTTCAGATCCACTCCCTTTCTTCAGTTGTATAAGAGTTTAACTGTGAGAAAGGGATGGGTGAGGGTGTGTTCTGGGATTTGGAGACCAGCCAGGAGTTTTGCTGATTAATTATTTAAAAGGTCCTTTATTCTCATTCAATTTCTAACTGAAAAATAGTAGAAAAGAATTTACATTGTCTTCCATGCATTGCTTGCTAAGAAAGGCCAAAAACTCCCTGTTCAGAAATAAGTTATAGGATCTCCAACAGACAAAAATCCTCGATCAAATGTGCTAAATCAAAGGATTTGCTGCACTTCGAGGTTCAATAGAGAGATGTAGCCCAGCAGCTGAGCTGCAGCACAGCCCGAGTTGTGCTGTCGTGTGCTGCCCTACAGTGGTGAAGCCCTTCCTAAAACACTGTTCCGACATTCGGGAGAGCCCGGGATAATCCTCTTTTTGCTCTCCCAGCAGAAAGGAAAACACACTTTTCCGGAATAAACGACACGGCTTGAAGCAGAGCCAAAAGGTAAAGGTTTTCCACATTTCCCACTGCAGGCAGGGGGACAGTGAGGGACATCCCAATGCTTGTGGAGTCACGGGTCATTTTTTATGAGGGACAAACTAGCAGTGAAGTGACAAGCTGAGGCTGGCAGCCAATGGAAATATCCTTGAGAAAAAGGTTTTGGCTCATGTCCATTTGGTTAGCAGGCAATTTCCATCCCATAGATGTGAGAAATAATAGTGACTCGGAACAGACGGTGTGATTAACCAGTCAGAGCTTCCTAAGTTCCAGATCTGAATTAAATCTATCCCAAACCAAGAAAGCAAAAGTACTTTCTGAGAGTCTCATAAGAAACATCTCTATACCTCCTGTGCTTCATCAGTTTTTTGGGGGTTTTTTTTGGCTTGCAATGACGTTATAAGATATGTAATTAGGTGTAAGACAAGTTCTCTGGAGGTGATTTCAGAGTAACCATTATAGTACCTTAACAGAGGGTTCAGAAAACTTCAAACTAGAGAAAAACTGACTCCAGAACTTAACATTCCAATGCAACTGAATGGGAAAACAAGTCAGAGACTTCAGGAGGTTCTTTACAGAAAATTCAACTAAATACACTTTGCATGACAATTTTTATACAGGTAGGAGAATCTTCCTTCCCACAACCAAAATTTGCTGTGCATTTCCTGGGCAGGACATTGGGATCTGCAGCCTGGAGAATTTCACTGTGCCAGAGTTTATGGCCTGAAACACTCTTAGCTTCAGTAAAGCATTTCCAGAGCAGGTAAAAGTTTTGCCTGCTGACAACAGTTGGACTTGTGGGACTTCAGTGGTAATTATGCTACAAAACTTCCTGCTTAATTGAGTAAAAAATGGGAACAGTCCCCAGCACCTTTAAGAGACATAGTGGTATTAGACACTTACAATTTCAGTACTTAAATCTTAAAATTAGAAGTTTTCCGTCTTTATATATCTCTTTATTTTGATTGCAGTAACAGAAAAAGATTTTTTTTTAATATATAAAGAATGAACAATACTCAAAACATTTACTTTCAGCTTCCCTTGAGAAGAAAACTAGGGATCTGTAACAGCCAGACATTTGCTGAATAGCCCTTTGCAGAATTGCAATATCCAAGCTTGCCTCACTTCAGGTCAATAAACAAGAGGTAAAATTGGATTAAACCAGTTTCAAGATATCACTTAAAATATGACAAAATATTAAATGTACCAGAAATTGATTTTGCTAACTAAACCTTTACAATTTTGAATGGAAACAATATTGGTTGTTGTCTCTTGGGCTTAACTGCATTCCCCCATATGGATTTGTGTTTTACAGTTTCAGTGAAATCTTCATGACTAAAAGCACTTAGATTTACCTGAATGTTCCTGAAAGGTTTGATTATGCAGCAAATTAATGCAACCAATTTTCCCCTAAATGCATATTTGACTACATTTTATATGTAAAATATTCTTGAGGGACAATTTCTATCTAATGAGATTTTGATGAGGCAGAGAGTAAATTTTGAGATAAATTTTGAGACACAGAGAAATTCTGGAGCCCAATAAATATCCAGTAAAGGTCAGCCTTGGTGTCTCTGCTGCATGATTTGAGGAAGCAGTAAAGGCAGTGAAAGTGTGTGAAGAAGAGCCAGATGTATAAGAACATGGAAAATTACATTATTTTTTCTTTTGGTACCTTTTTTTTTGGTTGTTATTTAACAGAAAAATACACAAAGTATCAAATGCTCAAGTTTCAATTCCAGCTATCAAAACTTGATTTTCGACCAAATTATTAAACAACTGTACTTCAGGATTTGCTACCAAAAGGGCTGAATGTAATACAGCTGACAAAATCATCCAACTTCACTTGGTTCCTTCCTAAAATATAGAAGAAAAATCCCAAACAAAAGAGCCAACTTCCAACAAAACCGTTTTGCCTTTTATTCATATGTTTTTTAAAAATATTCACCCTGGCATTCTCTGTCATTCCCTCTGCTCCTTGCCCTCTACAAATCCTTTTAGCATAAATTTGTATTTTTGTAATCGTTAGCCCTTTACAAAGCAGCCAATACATTCAACTAGAGATAAGGTAATAACTTTCCAATGGAGTAGGAAATTACAGCAGCATCGTTAGGCTAATGAGTTTTGGCTAAAGAGTTCTTCCTTCTCAAGCAGAGCCTCAAGACGAAGCATTTCTGTTTGTACCTCGAGTACTGCGAACAGTTATTCCAGACATTGAACACAGACACTTCACCAGGTAACCAAGAATATTCTGAGACAAAACAAGGTGGGTTTGAGGTTGATGTGATGTCACTCTAGAGTCCTTCGAATGTCAACTTAAAAATTGGAACTGTATTTTATATCCTGAGGATTGTTTAAAACACTCTTAAACACTGAGCCTCCCAACACCTCAAGTGCTTCTGAAGATGAGCCTGTGGTGGAAATACTTTCGTGTTTCAAAGCAAGTTCCAGTTGATTTTCTCACTGATCATTAAACTCACCTTTCACTAAACTATCTCCCAGCTCCAATGGTTGCACAAAGTACCTTTGTGGGGTTTTTTGGCAGTTCCTTAACTTGGTATCCCTGGCCTTTTGGGACAGATTCATTCTCCGAGCTTGAAAATGTGTATGAGGATCCCAGACTGGGTCACTCACCTGGGGAATGAAGAATTTCCCCCCTAAATCTCTTTTTCAGTGTCCAAGGTGATGGATTTTGAACTGTGAAGTTGTCTCATAGCTTTCTTTCATAACTGCTCTATTCTCTTATCAACCACACCATTACAAGAGTAAGGGAGGTGAGGGCAGGAGAAAGCAGCTGACCCCAGAGGCAGCAAGGTTTGGGACATGCTGCAGGACAGAGCAACTGGCTGTTAAGTTTCCCAGGTTTAAATCACATTCAGGTTCACAAAAGCTGTTGCTTGTGGCTGCTCTGGGCTTCCAGACTGCCTTACACAGATGAACGTCTGTAGCCCAGCAGAGCTTTGCCCTGTGAGAAACAGAACTCAGGGTTAGCACCGAAACTGTCACAATTTGTTACTTCATTTTGGATGTTGTGCCTTCAAAGAATAAGGGAACAGAGATTAAAACCACTGAGAAATTCATCACCCCTCACAGGACACATCTCCATAGCTCCACCTCAGCACCAGCCTGAAACACTCTCCATAATACTTTGAGCTCTTCCACAATATTTAGTTTTATCACCCAACCCCTAATTTGTCTTTTTTTTTTTTTTTTTTTTTTTTTTTTTTTTTTTTTTTTTTTGTGGAAGCTCTTCTGATCCTGCCAACAGCAAACTGAAAATGTAGCAAAAAAAGAACTGGAATGTGCCCTCCTGATGTGGCAATTCCTAACCCTGCCACAGCTGCTCCTTTCTCTGCTGGCACTCTGGCATTTCAGCTGCAAGAATGGTACAGTTCCAAAGTCACATCAAATACCAGAAAACTACAGACAGAAACACTGTACTTCACTATTAATAATTCACATAAAATTCACAGGCCAAAACAATAGTTTTGCATGACAGAACAACAGAACTGAGAGAATTCCCAACATTACTGCCTGTGTCCTAGGCTTGTCTTTCTCCAAACTTGAGTAGTAGTATATTAATAAAATAAATTAGCCAACTCATTCAATAAAATGACTGGGTAAATTAGAATGAAGAGATAAATTCACATTTTAATTTTGAATTTGCTTACATTTGTCTGCAGGTACCCCAGTATTAGAAAGGATGTTACACAAAAATCCCTAACGTCAACATCTCCCTCAAAAATTTATCCGTCTCCCTACCTGGGACAACATTTAAAGGTTTTATTTTGTTCTGTCATTCAATAATTTTGAGTCAGACTTCCTAAGTGAAATAAAAATTAGGAAAATCTGTAAGCTTTGCTTTTTTGGTGGATTTTTAATTATCTATTACATATTTGGTCAGTTATCCATGTTACAGAGGTATCAATGCTGCTGTTACCTGGGGAATTCCGTTTTCCACAGAACCAGGCTAAGTTTATAGGACACAGAAGTCAGGAAAAAACCTCCACCATATAATTTTTATGTTTAATGCAGTGAGAGATCCTATTTGCCTCCCCACCTCCCCCCACATTGCTTTTCCAGGTCAGATTTGTGCTTTATACTGCACCCATTTTGCTCAGCTCAGTACACTGAAAGTAACCAGGGTAAAAAGCAGTTTGAGCTTTTAATGAGAATAAGGGATCACAACAATTAATTACAAAGCCAGTACTTATGGCTCAAATTTTAGCAGTCTGTGCACTACAGTAAAACTCTGAAGCAGTTTTGCCTACCCGACACACATCCACTTACAGGACTGAAGCCAGCTGGGTATGACCAGGATTAAAATAGGCTCATTCTCGGAATTTGTCTTGTCAGTCACCAGAGGGATTTTTCAGTGTCAGCAGAGCTTCAGAAATCCCCTTTGTAGCTTATTTGATTTACAAAGACACTTCAAAGTTTGTCATAGAACAGGAAGATTTTTTCCCAACAGATCAATTTTTAGAGATACCAAGCTGAGGAAGAAGGGCACAGTTTGCTTTTGGACTGCAAACAGGTGTTTGCTTATAAATCTTTTTACTGTTATACAAACTCAACATGTATTTTAAAGATGAGGATCTGCTCCTGTGTGAGATTTCCACTGATAGTAATCTATGGCCCTGATCCTGCTTATTGAAGTTAGTAGGAATTTTATCATCTACTTCCATGGAAGAGGTCTTAGGAGTGCCAGCATTGTTAGGAGTACACACAGCACATTAGGTACAGCTGGGGAAAGAAGAGAACTTACTCTCTTCCACAATAAGTTACATAATTTTATAACTTAGAACAGCTTTCTCACTCTTTAAGACAATTTTTTAGCACCAATCACCAAGAGCATTGTCACTAAGGCACTGGACTGGTACTCAGCTGTCACGGGCTCTGCCTCCAGCTCTGGGGTCAATCTCCTGTGTTTATGCCTTTTGTTTTTACTGGCACATAATTTTTGACATTGGAAAAGAAGATAAATAATACAAAACATCCTCCATCATTTACAGGAACAACACACCACAACAAATTACAAGGTGCCTAAGTTCTGAAGCCATGAACATTAATATTTCTGTGCATAGATTTACTGGCAGAAGGAAATGACCCTGCAGGTATCAATTCCGTGCAGCACAGTGGAGCAGTGTTAGCTTCCCTTCCTCTGGAGTTAGGACATACCCTCAGTTAAATCCTGCCCTGATGCCACGGATCAAAAGAGTTTTTAGATAAATGAAGAAAAGCCCTCAGGACTCCTGCCTATGACAGCTCATCCAGGATGCCTTCCTAGGCTTTTGCATCAAAGTCTGCTCCTATCAACTTGCAGAGCTCCAGTTTCAGCCTCTGAGGGCAGTTTTTGATGCTTTCAGAGTTAGCTGAATCCTTTTTTAGTCTGTAGTGGATTTATCTCTCCACATTATTAAAAAAGGAAAAACTCTTTAGGAGTTATCCCTACTCTGCTGCACCACACTGAATGTGTGCTCTGATGCACAAATTACTAAAAGTTCTTGGGTTGAAATAAGTTACTGCAAATGCACAGTAGCTGATTTTGAAACCACAACATCTCTACAATTTATTATTATTTTTACAAAATACCCAAAGTGATCAGACCATATTGTAGGTTACTGGCTTGCCGAAGGTTGTTTTAAAATCAAAACCATTTCTGAGTTACAGAAGTGCCAAAAACAATCTTGAACCAGGTTTGTTTGTTGTTTTTTGTTGTTTTCTTTTAAAACCAACCCCCATCCAACAAAACAGTTGTATAACTTAAAACAGAAACTAGAGTTTGTGTTGGAAACTGTTGAAAAACCAACCCACCAAATCACGCTTGAGCAGAAGCCTTGTATGGCAAAGATTCAGCTTTAGGGCAGTTTAGTGCCAAGGTAAGACCCTCCATAGGTTTACAATGGAAATACTGACACAACCTCAACTACAGTGATGCAAATGTGCCCTAAAAACACTGTATTTGCTTTTATTAATAAAAGTGGTAGTGTTTACATTTGCAGGTATCTTACACTTCAGCATCACGATGAATACTGAGTAGAATGAGTTAAGTTTTGGCTGTAAGGTCAGAAGTTTCCAAACAGATGAATGAGACAGAAGTGACAGTCCTCAATCATGAAAACAAGAAGTTCAAATAAATAAATAAAACAAAACTAAGAAATATGGGTAAGCATTAGGTTGGAATGGTTCAATTAACTGCAAATTATGGCCACTAAATTAGAGACAGAAGAAAACACAGTTACTTATTAAATAGCAAGCATTAAAGCTTTTATGGTTTTGTATTTAAAAAAAAAAAAAAAAAAAGGAAAAAGAAAGCTGTTAAAAATAAGACTTGCATTTACCAGGCCACCAAACTGCATGGACTAATAAAGAGACTAACAAAGGCAATACTGAGACATTAAGACACACACACGCTCTGTACTTGTGCAACTCAACCATATTCAAAACAATTGCCTTTTTCCTCACATAAGAAAAAAAAAAGCATCCCCTAAACATATCTGTTCATATAAAGCTTTAGGTTTCTTAAACTGTTGCTGTCTTATATAGCTCATTGTTATATTGTGTCCTCCTCATCAGAGGAAGAAGCTTATTTTGTTAGGTTTTTTTTAATGGAGGTGCTTTGTTTCTCTCAGACAAGAGATTACATTCCTCAAACTACTACAGGTTTTCTCCATTTATAAATTTGGTGTTCACACCAATTCCTCCTAGGCTTAAAAAGATAAGGGTTGGCACTAAAATAAAGATTTTGGCTCCTGTAACTAAAATTAAGGCTCACAATGAAATTCCTTTCCACTACGTGTGTCCCATTTTTACCTAGTGGAAACGCCAGCCCTTCACCTACAGGCACTGGATACATTCTGAATTGGAGGGGCCTATTTTCAGTCATGTTTTCTACAGTTCTACAAAGTTCAGGTGGCAACTGTCTAAACCTGTGAACAGGAAAGATCATTCTTGAAAGGCGAGTAACAACCGCAGCCAAAATTTTCGACTATTCAGTGTCTTCTGGAAGTAATTCTGAATTGAGATGGGACAGTAACTCCCTCACATCCCTGCTCTCCAGTGAAAAAAATGGACTGTGTGATTCATTTTAAGACTTTAGCCACAAAAGCAAACAAAAAGTCACAATTCTGAGCAGTTGCAGTTCTTAGTATTGAAAAGGCATCCGATACCTGAAGCGAATCTAGCTGCACAGACATCACTGACCACACCCTCACTTGAATTTAAACTGGATCTCTTCCAAAAAAAGAAAAGCCAACAGGGTCTCTTGGGTGGAGGGAAGCTAGTGTGAAAGGCAAAGAGGCAAGAATTTTGGTGTTTGTTTTTGTTTCTTTTCCTTTTAAAGTCACTGCAGTTAAGATCCAGATCAGTTTAGGGGTGTAAATGAAGGGGGAACAGGGGTGTTTGAGTAATATAGGCTAACACTGTTCTAGATGTGTTATTACAGCTGTAATTTCTGACTCTGTACAAATTGTACACGTAGGTTTAGACACATGAAAAAGTAACACACTCACAGAGACATAAAACACCTAGGTATAAAATATAAAGCAGTGTAGTAGTTACTAAAATTACATGCTCTCTTATTGCTACAGTGATTTTTGCTCTTTTTTCTTTTTACTGTACCACATGTTGTTCTAAGCATATAATTTGCATAAATTATTCAAGTTTAAGAAAAAATCCACACATCTTCACTTTTAAGCTACTTATATAGTTAATATAAAACCAAAAAAAAAAAAAAAGGTTCTAAAGTATCTCTTTATTAAAAGAGAAATAAAAATGTCATTTGAAACTGGAATTCAGTGGCCAAATCCAAGGGCAGTGCACACCTTGTCTTTCTGGTAGTCGTTGCCCACGCAGCGCAAGCCGAGGTTGGTGGGTATTTGGCCCAGTCTAGAGATGGTCACCAGACCTGCATGATGCCCTACGTGTCTGTTATTGTTCTGGTTTTGTTTAGTTTAGTTTTGTTTTGTCTCTAGCAAAAAA
>VWYP01008890.1:31550-82877 GCA_013400435.1 Pycnonotus jocosus | reverse complement strand
TTTGTTGCCCCTCTGTGTTTTTTTTTTTTTTGTTTTTTTTTTTTTTTTTTTTTTTTTTTTTTAAAAAAAAAAAAAAAAAAAAAAAAAAAAAAAAAAAAAAAAAAGGACTATGAATGACCAAAGACTAACATTTATAATTTGTAGCAAAATTTGGTTTTATGTAGAAACAAGCCATGTTTTGCATTTGGATAGAGATTTAAATGAATTAAAGCTAAAAATTAAAAAGCACGATGCTGCAACATCTGGTCACTTGTTGAAGACCTCACTTTTAAAGTGGTTAAGTTTGCACAATTTGTTCTTTTTTCTTTTTTTTTTCTTTTTTTTTCCTTTTTTTTTTTACTAAACAGTATTTTTCCTTCTTTTATAAACCAGAAAAACTAAACTACAGATAAATTTTCCCTACCTTGAGCTAATGCTGCAGATAGGGTTGACAAAGCTGTACAGCGCAATCAAACATACTTACATCTTAGCTCATTGTACAGGTACAGCCATAATCAAGGCACAAAGATCTTCTACAAGTTATTTTCAATAAAGTTGTACAAAATAATACATTTTACAGTCTGTACAAGAATAATAATCCAGCAGTAAAATAAAAAATGAGGGAAGGGAAGAAGAAAAAGAAGGGAAAGACTGTGAGGACTACAGTCCAGATAATGATTTTTAGAGCAGACGGGATCATCAGTGGACAAACTGAAAACAGTGTGTGGTTAACTCTTTCTGCAATCACAGGCCATACGCAGTTCAATTCATAAATGTCCATGGTTGTCTTTAGACCACCAAGACTGGTTTTAAAAATACCCTTCTGAAAGGTAGCAGTTGGTTTTTGCACTGTCTAGGTCTGTTGGAGAATTGTCAGTATTTCCGCCCAAAGCCACATTACAGTCAGAGAACCAAACTCAAGGGTCTGTCTTCAAACTTGGTCTGTGACTTGGCACCTTCGTTACTCGGATGCAGTGAGTGATACAAAGTGGAGATCACGGGTTATAGGATTATGCCCACAGCAGTGCTAAATTACCTAAAGTTTTCTCTCCCCCAATTTTTGTTTCAACGCTTTAATTTTTTCATCCCCAATTCTTTCAGGTGCTCCACATTCAGGGCTTTTAATTAATTAGGTTTTATTTTTTTGTTTGTTTGTTTTGGTTTGGTTTTTTTCCTTTCTTTTTTGTTAATAACAGTGTTAGGGAATCCTCATGGAAATGGCCTTTTAAGTGTTAGAGGCCATCTCAAACTGTCCGAGGGGTACAGAAGCAAGCTTAGAAGTGCTGCTATTGTCCAGCAAGGAGAAAAAGTTGAGGGGTGCAAATCAATGGGAGATTTAAACAGTTCTCTTCCACCCTATGTGGGCAAGGGTGGTTTTCTTTCTCTTTTTTTTTAATAAGGAATAAGGAGTCCAAAACACAGAAAAAAGTGCTCTCCATCACAACAACTCGTATTGGCGAAGGTGCATGCGCTGAATAATGTCCCGACAGTCATTGAAAACCCTCCGGATGTTCTCTGTGTCCACAGCACATGTGAAGTGAGGGTAGCAGTAGTGCCTTCCATCTCCACTTGCTGTGCTGATTCTCTGTGCAAAGCAAGAG
The DNA here is from genome assembly GCA_013400435.1 of Pycnonotus jocosus. NCBI lineage: Eukaryota > Metazoa > Chordata > Aves > Passeriformes > Pycnonotidae > Pycnonotus > Pycnonotus jocosus. The sequence goes on along the minus strand of VWYP01008890.1, from coordinate 81,297 downwards.
AGAGACACTGGGTTAAAATAAACCCCACTGAGGGAGCCCCAACCCACCCCCAAAGCTCGGCTGAATGAGGGTGAGATGTGCTTGTGTGAGCTGTGTCTTCAAAAAGTGCAATTGAGTGGCAAAATGCCCACAAAAGTTTTCACTCTCTCATCTGAAACACAAAATTCAAAGTGATCAGAATTACATGGTGAGGTGGTCACTGCAAGCTGAGGAATTTGTGAGAGGAATGAGAACTCAGAAAAATGCCATTATTTATGTGCAGCTTTGGTGGATTTAGCAACACAACTCCAAGTCCATTTGGTCATGGAAAAAGTATGATTTTGCCTGCCTGTACAAAGATTTTATCCCTGCTTTACACTTACAGAAAGACTCCCTTTAACTTTTTGTTTTGCTCCATTTTAAAATGAGTCCATAATTTGATTCCCAGGCTCACCACTACAAGTAATTGTGACAATATTAAAAAAAAAAAAAAAACTACGTCAATTATAGCTTCAGTTGACCAGAACTGGGAAAGACAACATGAAAAGAACATTAATATTTGACAAATGAGGCATCTTTTGATTAGCCTCTATCTTTAGAAATACTGCATGGAATAAAAATCCCATTAATAACTGCAGGACTTCACTTATCATTCTATCTGGGGTTTCTTAACTCTCACCAATTATTTTACTATCTAATTATGTACAAACAAATATCCAAAAAGCAAGTAAGAAACAGCAGTAAAGCTCATAAACATAACAGTGGTTGATGCAATGTGGATGTTAAATGTAAACAATACAAGAAGTGACAGCACCTTGCAGTAGCAGAAGGTGAGCAAGAGCTTGGGCTTGAGAAGAATCACATAAGAAATAACCAAAGAAAGGAAATACTTACAAGAAACTCGTCTCTAATAAAATACTTGGCCCTTGTAACTCTGGGATCCTCACCAGGCTCTGGTGTTGCTGATTAATAATAAAATAAGTATCTTATTAAAACAGGTGTTTTCTGGTAATCACCTACAAATCTCAACTTATTCTGTTTTCTGCTCACATGTGACAGAAATACATCTGGCATAACTGATTGTGAGACAAGACAAACCATATTATTATTTAAACCAGCAGGATTTCGGGAGAACAAGGAAATATTACAATGGCTACAGTATCAGGCATTTGGCAGATAAGGAAAATGACCACAGGATTATGGGGAGTCCCATGGACACATTTGTGACAAAATGTCAGACTGTGATCTACACCAAAGTAAAAGGATTTTGTCATGATGAAATTATTACCATATTAGATGTTTAAGAGGCAGGAATCTCTCATTATGAGTATCTTAAATTCAGCATTACAATTTGGCTAAAAGACATTGATGATTACATCTACTTAACAGTTTTCAAGTCTTAGCTGAAGTTACCAAAACCATCACAAATGTGATTAACAAGGAAATGATAAACTGCAAACAAAACTTAAAAATCTTACCATCATCTGGTGTAGTGTAGCGAGCAAATTCTGGAAAGTAGTCTTCAATTTTAGATTTCCCTGCCAAAACTTTCTCTGCTAGCAAATCTTGTTTATTCAGGAAAAGGATTACTGAAATGGTCCGTAGCCACCTGTGGAAAATGGAAATCAAACACTGTGAGGAGGCACAGCCCAGATCATACAGAAACTTAAAATAAACTGCCACACAAAATGTCTGGAGACAAGATCATATGAGACACCGGAATGATCTGGAAAGGTTCCTTTTATACCTGAATCCCAAGGGTGTAATTCCAGGTGTGCACACCCTGAGGCTGTTTGGGTGCTCCCCACTTTGTGCTGTTAATCCAAACCCATCCCAGGGCAGCATTTCCACCTCCCAGAGCACTGCTCCATCACTACTTTAATTACTTCAGCCTCAATATGGCAACCACCAATCAGTAGCTGTGCAGAGCCCTTTTCAATGATCTGAGAGTAATAAACATTAAAGGTGGGAGGCTGTGACCAAAGAACAGCCCAGACTGTGCTGGGAGATGTGAATTACAGAGCCCCCCCGTGCTGTTGACCTTGGTGGGCAGCCAAGCACCACACAGCTCCTCACTCACCTTCCTCCTCAGGGGATGGAGGAAGAGGAAAGGAAGAATGAAAGCAAAAAAATCTGGGGGTCGAGATAAAATACAAATGATGACTGTTTAATTAGTGAAGAATAAATAAAAGCGAGGAGAAGACAAAACAAATGATGTAAAGGCCATCACTCACCACCTCTTGTGGGCAGACCAATACCCAGCAAGCTGGGTAACCTCCCAAAATCCCCTCTTTTCCCCCTTATTACAGAGCATGACATTATGTGGCACAGAACAACCTCTGGTCAGGGTCTGCCCAACTGTGTCCCCTCCCAACACCTCTGAGGATTCACTGCAGGGACAGAGTGAGGAACAGAGAGGGCCTTGATGCTCTGCACACACTGCTCAGCAGCATCAGTGAGTTATCAGCATTGTTTTGGACAAAATCTAAACCACAGAACTCTATGAGCTGTTATGGAGAAAATGAACTTTGCCCCAGCCAGGCCCACCCACGAGTGGTGACTGCAGTGTGAGACAAGATCAGTAACCCCAGTGATAAGAGCCTTTCACAGACCTGTTGTTCCAGATACTCTTGAAGAGGTTTAGTGCTTCCTGCAGCCGATTGGTCTGATTGTCCTCTCGTATCACCATGTTGTAGCTACTGCTCGCCACCACAAATATGATAGCAGTCACATCTAAAGCAAGAAACACTCTTTAGTTAATGCCAGACTTCAGAGGAAATATCCAGGAATCATGAAGTTCAATAAGAAGCTGCCAGACTTTCAGCTCCCTGCAGACAACAGGCTGGGATGCTGTTGCTGACAGCTTTTTAAGTACCAGGAATCCAAAAAGAAAGTGAAGAAACCAGGGAAGACAGGCAAGGCAGGCCCCAGAACAGAAGCTGACAGAATTACAGAAAATGTAGGAAAGTAAGGAACTGAAGCAAGAGAGAGAAACTGAAGAAGCCAAGAGAATTTAAAGAAGATTTAAAATGTGCCAAGAAAACTGGAAATAACTGTGAGCTTTTGGACAGGGAGGTCCTTGGGGGAAAACCTCAGGACAAACAGCACTTTTTTGATTTGTATAAATAGTAGTAACAACAGCAGACTGCAGTGAATTCGTGGTTAATTGCTCTGGTCCCCCTGTAGTGTGTTTTACTGCTCACAGGCCCATCTCTTCCCTGGAAGGCATTCCCAGGATCCAGATCCATGTGTCTGTGCTGCTCCAGCCCCTCACACTGACTGCCAGGCTCATCCACCTCAGCAGCAGAACAGATGAGTCAGACCATGAGGTAACAGGAAGAGGAAGGAGCAGAGGTAAAACCCAAACAAATCTGTTACTACTAGAACAGAATATTGCAGAGTCCTTCTACACACATAGACAGTGTCCAGGCGATTCTTTGACAGGAACTGTACCATGAATTTCAAGTTGCATTCTGTTTTGTTTATTCTCTAGGATCTCATTGTAACTTCTCTGCAAAAAGGTGGGCTTTTTTGTGTAACTTCATTGCTCTTTTGTCCAAATAACAAAGAAGAGAAAATATTTTCACCAAGTCTAGGTTTAAGAAAACCTGTGTGGAGAAAGGTTTCTCAGCTAAAGAGATACAGAGTAAAACAGAGCTGCAGTAAAGGCACCTGTCACACTTCAGGACAGACACAGAACTGCCTCATTTCAGTCATGTGGGAATGAAACCTGACCTCAACTCATGGGGACACTGGTGTTAAGAGACTCCAGCTCTCACCAGATGTGTCTAACCAGACAGATGCTCCCTACAACCTCATTCTGCATTACTGGGTCAGTGCTGATTCAGAAAGAAGCAGCACAACAGAGCCAAGTTGCTGCAGTTATACACAAAAATGTGATAATCTGATTTTATGCATATAATAATTATCCTGTATTTTGTATTTTGCACAGGCACATCCGTATGTCAACCTGCACGTGGAGGACAGAACACGGCTTGGAATTTACACTCTCATAGCCTGCAAATAATGCACAAAGCCACCTCCAAAAATACCTGATTAACTGAAGAGAGGGAAACCAAAAAAGTGGACAAGCTGAAGTTACCAAACACAAATTCCTCTCCACCTACATTCTTCTTGAAGATGTTCTATGTAGTTAAGAGGAGTTTACATGTCAAGAGAAACTCAATCCTGTATGACTGTTAGGTAACTCCTCACTGAGCTACGTGGAAAGATGGTGGATTTCACACAGATGAGAAAATGAAGATTAGGCACTACAATTCTGCAGAGAACAGTTTTATAAAGCCAGCAGAAATTCTAATCCTACCATTAAAACACTGGATCCATTTTCGGCGTTCATCTCGTTGCCCTCCAACATCAAACATACTGAGAAAAAAACATAAATCCAGTCAGTCAGAATCATTTTTGTGCTGAGTTTTTTGTTTGTGTCTGCATGCAAACGGAAAAGGTAAGAAACTTCAGGACTTCTGTGTCACAGAAGTTAAAAGGGAATCTTGGATTACAAGAACCTGAACAGGTAAACAGTCCATGAACAGATGCATGCAGAGAAAATAGATTTAAAACATTTTGTTCTTTGTGATCTAAAATAAAGCAGAAATTGCACACTAATTTGCATTTCATTTTCAAGCCAGACTACTAAATTAAAAAATCACAAAATATTTTCTTTCTATTAAACACTGATACTTGAGAAATACAGTAGACTCAATGAATACATGGTAGGCTCTCCTCCCAAATTACCTTGGTATTTGTCTGTGTTGTATTCAAAAAATGTAAAAACATAAAAAAGGAAGAATTATACTTACTGAAAATTTACTTTATCCACCTGAAACTTGGTTTCAAAAATTCCCGATGTCAAAACTCTGCATCTGAGAAGATCCTAAAGCACAAAGGGAAATGCACTGGTTCAACAGAGATACTTGATGAGTTTCCATATATCCAGCAATGGAAATAAACCCCTTTTTTTCCCATGCTGTACTACAACACCAGGGAACAGCACTGAAGTGTTCAGTGTTACAGAAGCACGATGGAAACCTTGTAAGTGATGTAATCTTGTACATCATTTTATGTGTATAAATGTAATCCAAAGGACAAAGCCATTTTTACTGGAATTTTTACTAAGTATGTACAGCACATGGCAATATCTGAAATGGCCACTAGAAAACGAATGAATTACCCCCAAAGATGAAGGGGGCAGATAAATTGTGTAATTTCCTCCCAAAGCTCCACATACCTGGTCAGATGGGGTGTACTCGTTCTGTTTGACTATGTCAATCTTGTCTAGAAAACTGGGGAGAGCAAAGAAAAAAGAGAAACTTGTCACTCTGAAATCAGACAAATTTTCTGATGCTTTAGTAACTGACAGCTCCCAGGTAAATTCTGGTGCATGTTAACGCTCACAGGTTCATAAAATGATGAAAAAAACCCACACAGAAATGGCTCAGTTTGGGTTCCTGTGCTCAGGACGAGCGTTCCCAGCAGCAGCCGGCAGAGGGCTGAGATCAGTTTAGTGAATCCAGCCGGGAATCTCATTGCAGCCCCTCCCCACAAACACACCGCCAGTTTAATCTGGGTCATTTATTCACACCCATCCTGCGATATAATCTGCCGCTAGGAACGGTGAAGCAATGACTCAAGCAAATTGCCCACCTGTACTTCCCCTGAAAGTAAAATGAGTATTTTTAAACAACTTATCAACTCTACAGTTCTTTAGATAAATGAAAGCCCTAATTTCAGTACAAGTTCAGTTAAGTGAGAGGGGACACTGATTTTTCAGTGTTTCAGGAACAGCAGCAGTAGTTGGCTAAATGAGTAATAAGAGGTTTATTTTGTTCAAATTCACTAAGCATTACCCACAGATGACACTCTGCAGTATTTAAATTTCCTTTTACCAATTAACTATAACCTCATAATCATCTTTCACTTCAACTCCAAGAGCAAGAATCTCAAGAAATCAGTTAATTCTGCTTTATTATGGCGGCAAAGCAGCAGCTCAGGATGTAGATTTTATGGCATTTGCTCCCAGTTCCAGTGCCCAACACCAGGTCCTCAAGCCAGGTGCCCCCTTGCTCAGCCCTTTCCACTTCAACAGCGCCTCTACCCCGAACATTAATGATTAATCAGCCTTTAAACCAATAGGCTTTGAGCTCCCTTTGAAATTCCTCTGCATGAATTGTTTTCTCTCTGAAGCAGAAATCACAAAGAAAAGGCGAGCTTTCCCTGCCTCCTTTAATGTGCACTAACAACAGTCACAGCTTCAACAGGGGAAAAGGGAGCTCTGTGCCAGATTCACGAATCAAAAACCCAAAAAACTCCCAGTAAATCCACCACACGGCTCAGCCCTTTTCAGCCCCAAATGCCTTCCTAAAACACCTAATGAGGAGTAGGGAAAGGGAGAAAAATAATCCTGTATTTTGACAACTGCTTCAGTGCAATGCTCTTTTCACCGAGAACCAGATGATCTTGCTTCAGACACATGTGAAAATTAATTTTTGTTTAGACTGAATTACAGAATTTTAAACATATTAAAATGTATCTTAAGTTAACAAGCTACAAAACCACGTGAGACAAAGTGCAAAGATCAATCTCCATCATGGAGCGTGACATGGCCACAGACACTCAAGGATAAAGTGGTGACAAACTGTGCTCTGCAATTTGCAAGCTGGATTTTTTCCTCCTATCTTCCAAGCTGTTAAGTCATTTTCTTCTTCTTTTTTTTTTAAATCCAAAGGGAAGAAATAAAACTCTCTGTTCAGTACACAGAGGATGTTAAACACATACAAGAGCCGTGTGTTCCAAGCAGCACGAGTGTTTCCACCCCATCCTCTCCCCTCAGAGCAGAGTTTCAGAATCACGTGGCAATTTCACAAGTCGGAGGATGCTTGAAAAATGTTCCGAACAGAACATGTTCATCAAGATACAAAGGTGATTACTGCAATCACCCAGCCTTTCTGTATGAATTTATCCAAGCAGAACATTTTATTCTGGGTGCCACAAGAGGTGGGTTTTTGGTTTTGTTTTGGGTTTGGGGTTTTTGTTTTGTTTTATTTTTAAACACTCTGCTAATCAGCTTAATGGATTTTGGAAGCTGAAAATTAGAAAATAACAACAAGATATTACTAAAACCTGGAACTGAAAGTACAAACCTCTTACTGTTGTTTATGCAGACTATTTTTAGGCCTATGATTTCCTTGAAAAACATCAGCCACATAGGAGCAGTAGTACTGTACTTGAGATGAATTCCAACAGCAACGCTCATGCCAGGTAAAACAAGTTCGAATGGAATAAGCATTTCTTCTTCCCCCCCAAAACAAGCTACAATATTCAGCCACATCTGATACTCTTAACAATGCTCCTTGGAGAAGAAGCCTTTCACTGTGTGACAGTCACCAGAAAGCCCCTCCTGCTTCCAGGGCATTTTAGGGAAAATGGAGCACAGCAATACGTTCGGTGAAGATTTCCCCCTGTGCCTTGCATCAAAGTCTGCTCCAGCAGCTTCAGAAAGGGCTAAAAGCATTAAAAAGCAGTTTGATTTTTTGCTCACTTGTAAAGAAAAGGGATTGTTCTTTTGGTTGGTCAATGTAAAAATAAATGTGAGGAGAAAAGGGGAGCAGAAATTTGATCTGCTCTGATACACCTAAAATAAGGAGCAACAGCGGGAGCACAAGAGTTCAGCAAAGATCAATACACTGTGTTCAGAGACTTCTCAGTCAATGTTAGTCAAAACCAAACAATTTATCCAGTAAATTAAACTAATAATCCAGTCAGATGAGAACAAAGCCCAGTTCAAAATAAACACAAATTCACCATCATTAATTTCTATTTTTAATTCTTGCTATGCTCTACCCAAAACATAAGTGAGGCCACTTGAGTACTACTTTGTGTGCCGAATTCACTGCTGTGAGAGATTGTTCTAAGCCTACTGGAGATGTGCCCACCATCTACTGTGTCAGCAGTGAACTTACAGGGAGAAACAGAAGTGACCTTGATGAAATAATTCACATAAAACTGTCAAACCACAAAACCAAATTTTATACTGCGAGCAAGCCTTGAACCAAGTTACAAAGTTAGTGGGTTTTTTTGTTCTGTAAAATCTTCCCAGAGATTATATGGAAAAGCTATTTTCCAGAAAGCAAATAATTCATTCAGCATTGCTGCCAATTCTCACTTTGGGCCACATTCTAGACATGGACTAAATAACAGGATCAGCTACTGCTCTGCAAAATTCTGTCACGTTGTAAGAGGCTCTTTTGCCTGTGTTATAAAACATTGATACTGCTCTGACACACGCTAACAAAAAAACCTCAAAAGACTTCAGGTTATTTGTAGTCAGCAATACTGAGAGGAAGCATCTCTAGGACTGCACCAATTGTGTCCCTGAAATATTAAAATGAAAGGTATTAAAAAAAATTTTAAATAATCTGAAATTAAAGAATATGCTGCATTGTTGTGTCCCTTTTGTTAGCTCAGCGAAGGGAAACCACCTGTGAAATGCTCCAAGCAGATCTTTGTGACAAATAAAGTGTCTTTAATTTTAAGGGTGCACTCAGGAGGCAGATTCACAGAGAGAGCCACACAGAGGCTTTCCTTAGCTCCAGCAGGTCCAAGTAATTAAGCCATACATGTATCCTCAATTCTTTCCAAGTTTTAACTAAAACCTATCATGTCAAAACCATGTCCCAATTTTCAGATGAAGATATATGCCAGTACCCAAGTTATTCTGGAGTTCTTTCATTCAGAGAGAGCTGCTTTATCCCTGTGAGGAGGGAATTTCCTGAATGAACAGTGCTGTTGCCAGACAAAGAAATGCAGCCTGTCTTCCCTGCTGGAAAGGTGTGTAACACACGAAACCTTCCACCCCAGAACCAGCACAGCTTCACTGTCTGGGGCAGCACGGGAGGGGAACTCAGGCAGCCTTTCCTCCAGCATTTCCTGACAGCCTCCTCAATAAACTTTAAGTGCAATGTTACTCTCTGTCATCTGATGAAATGGTTGGCAGACAGGAATTACTTTTTTTCCCCTGCTTTGTGAAGAAGAGCTTTTGTTTTTAGCCTAGAACAACATTGGAAAGGTGTCTTCAAACTGACAACACACCTATATTTGAAGAGCTTTATTTCCATCGTTTTGTTTTTTTTTTTCTGGTCAAGTCATAACTTGAATTTGCATATAAAATGTCTCCCTTAAAAGACACAGTAAGATCTCATCTTCAGTGTCAGCAAAATACTTCATGAAATCAAGATTTCAATCCCAACTAGAGACATTTATTTATAACTTATAAGCCTTAACAGTAGCACTGAAACTCTGTATTTGTGAAGTTTCTTGCCTCTGAAAGCCTTGAGGTATTTTACAGGCAGTAAATCAGACTTCCAGCTCTTGCCTGCCTTCACTGAGGCTGCATTTCCTGCCTCCATCATCACACCCCAAAATGCACACATGGCATTCACCCTATTTTAAAGGCAGGCACACTGAGTAGTTAATTGCCCCAAGTCCCTTGAGTTAGTGGAAATGATTTTTCATTTCCACTGAGTCATGTGTTTCTACCAAGATATTACTAAGAACCCACCAGAATATTACTAAGAACTATCAAGATGTTCCTAAGAATTACACTGGCATTTCTCCTAATCACCTCTAAAACAGTCTTTCCAATTCAGGTTTCTGTGACCAGCAAGAAATTAATTATTTTTCACTGATCACCCTAAAGCCCAAACTGTGCAGAAGATTTTTATTTATCTACATACTATCAGAACTAAAAAGTACAACTTAAATTAGTTTTAAGCTGAAATTTAACTCAACATTAACAGTGTTTATTGTAAACAAGATCGCATTTTTTATTTTTCAGAACAGACCATGCTTTACTTCTGCTTTCCTGCCTTTTTAGTCCTTGCCATAATCCTTTATGTTATTCAGCAAAGCTTTCTAAAAGCTCTGCAGTTAACTATTTGGGAAATTTTTTCTTCAGCTATGCTGTCCATGCTGAGCCAGAGACATAGGGTGAGTACAAAGATATAAAACTCCCCTTTAGAAGGTTATTTGTGTGTGAACGAATTGACTGTCCCTCGATTCTGTCCTTTTCTGCTGCTCAAATCAAGCAGGGGTGGGGAGAGGAGGGAATCCTATTCCTCAAACTGGTGATAAAGATTCCAGCTCGTTTATTTTGCAAGAGGAGCATAACAGCAGGCAAAGTTACAGGAATAATACAAATAAAACAAGCAAACGTTCAATCCGCTGGACATTTATAATGTCCTGCAAACATGGACAGCATGTGAAACCAAACTTGTCAGGTTTTTCCTCAAATATAAGTTAAAAATCAAAGCTGAGACATCAGTAGATTTTGACTGTTTGTTTTTTACAGCTATACTGATATTTTCTATTATTTGCAAAGGAGGAGCTTTTACTGCTGAGGTGGTTGCTGAAAACGTGCCACAAATATTACTGGAAATGTAAAAACGCTGAGAAAGGCGCAGCTCTTTTTTCTGCCTAAACAAAACTAGATAAAGAGAGAGAAAATATATTCCAAACCCTTTGTAATTACTTTAACAACTTTACAATCAGGAAAGAGAAAAAACCTTTACAGAGACAGGCACATAGGGACAGTACTGTACCAAGTATTATTGGTATAATTAGGACAGCACTATATTGCATCTAAAAACATCTCATATACACTGTTCCTATAACAACATTCTCTCCATGTCAGTCCTGATCCCACTGAAAACCAGATTTATGTTGGGAATGAACCTCGAAATGCAGCGTAAGACGTGAACAGAAGTAAACCAAAATCCGACTCTCCAGAAAACTTTCCCAAGAAGCTGCAAACACTTTTTGATTTCCAGTTTCAAGTCGAAGGGTTATTATGATTTCCTTATTGAAACTGTATGTCGCATAGAAAGGTTTACAGATAGTCTAAAGCTCAGAATTTAATTATAGATGGTATCAAGGCGTACATATCCCAGAAAAGTGATTTTGAGAGCGGCCCCAGCTGTAATTCCAAAAGAACCTCGAGCATTCCAACCACTTGGAGGCGGAGGGGCACCATGGGTCTAATTTTGAAGCAAATAATGAGAAAGCTGAAAAGTATGACTCTATATATTTGGAATCATCTTGTGGTAATCAAGGTTACAGTTCCTTATATGGCATGGAGAACATGAAGCACACACAAAAAAATAGAGTATTAAAACTATGGGGTACAAAGAACTTGCAACTATTGCAAAAAAACCAGGACGGGCCAGCGAAGCCCCCTTTAGTTTTGTGTCTCCGTGAAGTTCAAACCTTGCCCTAAAAACGAGGCTGGTTACGCACCCGGCTTCCCAAACTGCCTAATTAAAGCAGCGTAATCCGCCGGGAGGCATGAATGAATTTCAGACAAACCCAGCAGAAGGCAAACCAGCCCTTCAAAAACTGCCAGCGCTCAAAAAGGGCAATGGGGGAAAAGGCAGGGGAGAAAGAAAAATCTATTTAAAGAGGTTGTAGTTGTCTCTTTCCACCCCCTCCCCCCCCACCCCCTCTCTGCCTGTCTAAAGTTAGTCTGGCTTAGAGGATGCACTAACTTTCCCAATCAGTTTTACATTACAGCACAAGTCCAGAAATAGCTCCCAGCCGCCTTGGCCTCTAGCACGGTTGCCATGACAATGGAACCACAGGGCTATAAATAGCTCATCAGCACCAAATCTTGTGAGACACATCTGGAATGGGGCCAGCCCAGCCCCGGCCTGACAAATAAAAATAGGCACAGGCAGTTTCAAAGGCTGGAAAGGTACAATGTGGCTCAGGCTGTGCGGAGCAGGGCAGGGAAACGGGTTTGATTGCTTGTTAGCACGAGATTTATTTGATAGGAGATTGGGAGAGGTATAAAAGTCACTTTATTGCATACTAAACAGCCAGCCTTTCTCTAAGGTCTATTTTTCTTTCTTTTCCCCACCCGTCTGCAGCACAACCACCCTGCTTTTGAAACTGTAACAATGCAGCCTTTTGCCCAGGAGACCATTAAAATAAGGAAAAACAGAAGGAAAGAAAAGAGATCTTCAAATCTTCCCCCCCCACAACTATTTCTGTAAATTTTTGGCTCAAGTGCACTCAGTGCTCCTGCGGGTCTGACAGGCATCCTGGCTGGGATCCTGCCTGGGCTGGAGCACTTTGCTCCAGCTCAAATCAGTCTCAGGCTGCTCCGTGCCTCCAGGAGCCTGGAGAGGGACGTGGTTCCCAAATTCTTGTGCCAGGGCTGCTCTCAGCATCATCCCCCCTTTGGGCCCCCAGCAAGGGACAGAACCAGAGTCACAGAATATCCCATCCCACTTCCCAACAGCTCTGTGCCACCGAACTGCCTCCGGAGTGAGCATTTTCTTCCACTTAGTGGGTGAGAAAATGTCATATTTTTAGCACAGACTCTTGATCAACCCATTCAATTACATCCAAATTATCTGTGTGGGAACAGAATGTTATGTCAAAAATGTTATTCAGTGTATTTGTCAATATTACCCAACAGAAGCCATTTGTATAATGAGGAGATTCAATATTTTCTCCAGCACAGGAAAGCAGCAGCTCAGGAATCAGACTGAAGTTGTGAGACTGTTATTTCACAGGCACTGGAAGTAGTAAGTCAGCATGATATAACACAGAGAACACCACTCCCAAAATATAAAATCCTAGCTGCTCTATCAAAAACCAATAGAGACTACAGATGGTGATCAAGAAACTGCAACTATAATAAGCATTAAGCCACAGTAAAATATCTTCCTTCTGCCAAAAAGGCACCGTGCACGCGCTCCACGCAAACTGCACCATCAGCCCACAGGATTCCTTTAGGTCCCTACATGGATATTTTCATTGCTAAAAATTGTAGAGTTACTTCCACGCAGGCTTCAAGCTGTATGTAAACTTTCCTCCCTTCCCCCCTGCCTTTCACCACATCCAGTTTGTTCCCCTGCCATCTGAACAATGCACACCTCAAGAACAGCAGCTTGCACAGAAGGATTTTGGATAATGTACTTTGAAACATGCAAGGCAGGATTTATTAGTTTTTATAAAGATATTCCAAGTTAGTCTAAGAGCCTATCACCAGCTGCAAGTTTTGATTTAAACCATATAAAAAGATTTTTTTTCTTCTTCCTTAAGAAAACAACTCATATATCACTACCAGATAGCCCTTTCTGGCCCACATAAGGGACAAACTTTCTTATTTTGCCTGGGAGAAAGATGAGGGGGAGAGGGCTGTAGAGCAGCAAACACTACACAGGATGACCCCAACCTGGTTAATATTCCACTCCTTCACTGGAAGGGCTTCCAGGGCATCCCCAGTTCCTTTCTGCCATTAACTCCTTGCCTTGACTGGATGGGCCTGATGGAGGATGTGTGCTCCTTTATGCTGACCCTGCTCACCCCAAATCCTGCATCCTGCACCATTCCCAGCCCTCTCATGGAACTGCCCTGCCCAGCCTCCCCCAGGAGAGCCAAGACCACCCCAAGCCAAGCACTGGGGACTGCCCCAGCTGCCCCTTAGTCGCACTCTGCAAGGTGCAGGGAGGTGTTTCACACTCTGGCCACCACCAAACCAGACTGATCAAACTACCCCGTGCCTAACGCTGCCTCGGGGATGTCAAATAACTCGGGAGCAGCCCCTCACCCAAGCCCAGATGAGTTCAGCAGCTCCCAGGCCCAGGCTGGGAACACAAGGGGAAGGTAACGGTGAGGATGAGATCACCACACCACCATCCCATCCCAGGGCAGGCCTGAGGGAGCGGGGAGGAACATGGCACAATCCCTATTAAATTTTTTTCCTCTCTTAACAAGGCTGCAAAAGGAAACAAAAACCCATGGGAAAAGGCGAAGTGATTACAAGTTCGTGTGACAAAACTACAAAATTCCTCACTTAGCTCGTTGCTCCAACATTTCCTCCTGAATTTTGGAAGGCCATACACACCAGAAACTTGGCCCTAATTAATGAACCTGTTTCTTGCAAGACACTATGAAATCTATTGCTTTAGATATGGGATATTTTATCTTTTCTACACTTGAAAGCAATTTTGCTTGCCTGCCTTCATTTTTACTTATTCTCATTTCTGTCCTTCCTGATGCTGGAAGCGATTTTGACCTCCTGTGACTCTCCAAGATTGTCATCTTAAAAGACTCTAGTACTTCACCAAGTTTGGTATCTTTCCCCCTTATTTCAGCAAAAGTTCTGCACAGTAAACACTACAACTTTTAATTTTACACAAGGAATTAAAAGTTGAGGTTTAACACTTAATTGTAAGAAAACAACAAATTGTTTTCATGGTCTTCACTATCTAAAAACCAACAAGCTGGACTAGTGACAACTCCAGTGTGGCTTCTGGTGAACTTCTCTCCCACCTGCTCCCCCTAAATGTCTGTATTTTTAATATAGTTTTTGTCATGCCCTGTTTTCTGGAAGGCAGGGATTTTCCTGTTTTAAACCTTTTTTAATTGTAACCTAAAGTCACAGACCTTATATATCGCAGAAGAAACCAAAAACTGCATCACTGACTGCATCCCTCCTGAGCTCTGCGGGGACTGAACATGGAGAGAAATTTGAAATTTCATAATTTTTCACAATCTAATCTAATTTAAATCCGCCAGGTGCAGTAAGGATCTTCTTAAGTTTAAGAACACTTGCTGTTAATTTAGACTAAGGAGTCTGTTTAAGTAAAGTCAAATTCAGAATGAAGAATTTTAAATGAAATTTGAATATGAATTTGTTTGAAATTTCCCATATTTGATTTCAAATAAGGATATAAAAGCTTCCTTCAATGTCAGATGCCATTTTTAATATGGCAAGAACCTATGCATGTTATAGGTCTAGGTCTCCTATTGTAGGCTGCTCGGAGCAATTAAAACAGGTGAACCTAATGGGATATCCTTTCATTGTGTTTCAACCAAGTATTTTTATGAATCTTGTGCTCATGGTTTGTAGCTCCCTCCAGTGCCATCAAATCAGCAGAACTGATTTCAGCTGATAAAGACCAGCACATATCTATAATTTTAAAGCTGATTATGACAGAATTAATGACATCACTAATAAATAAAAAACTATGTTAAAAATTTAAGATATTTAAAATATTAATAACCAGGCACTTCCCCAATTACTACCGGAAAAATGGGCAACATCATTTGTAACTGGAATTTTAGGGACAAGGCGAGGTGGAGCTGATAGAACCTCACGTGACAGAAAAGGAATTTTGAACTGAGACCGAGTTTCCGGAGGAATTAAGGAAGCAGTGATAGCTCAGGGAAGGAATCAGGTCCCAGATGGGCCCAAAACAATGAGAAGACAAACCTAAGACAAACCTCTGCTGGGGTCTGAGCAGGGTGGTGAGGGAGGACTTTGCATCCCTATTTAAATACACTTGTACAAAGATCTTCAGAAAAACAGTTTGCAAGATATAAATCCAGTGCTGGAATCTTGTCTGCTTAGGCACCATCCCAGCTGAGATTTCTGTTCAGTACTTTAGGAAGTTGGGTTCTCTGGCAAAAAGGCAGTCATTTTGACTCTGACGCTGCTCACAGGACACTGAAATGTTCATTTCTGTCCTGTGATGCTGCAGGCAGGGGCTGGAAGGGCCTGGGTGTCTCCACAGGACCGAGTACCTGTCAGTCCCACAGCTCACTGCAGCTCACATTTCCACTTCTGCTTTCCTCAGAGGAATGTGGCTTCCCTCCTCCTTCTTGTTTAAATGTTCTGCTTTCAACTCAGCAAAAACAACTCCAGGCCTCTGTAAAAGCAGAGGCACAAGCTGGCACCTGGAGTTGAAAACATCTATAAAGGGCACACCTCTCATTAAGAAGTGAATTGCAGTAATATAGTTATTTTTTTTCTTTTTCTTGAAAACATTAGCTTGATCATGAAATTTAATACCAGGCATATTTAAAACAAGAATTTTACACCAGGCAAATGATACAGAGCTGCAACAGCATTTTATACTGAGAATTTTGCAGTGACACTCATCTTTGGCTACAGTGAAAAGCAAATATCTGGTTCTGAGTTCTGCCATACAACAAAATGAAGTCAAGTGTAAGTGCTTGTCTGTCCCTGGTACACATTACACTGAGGCAGATAAAAGGAGCAAGAAATCAAGCTTGAAGCTAAAATCAAAGGTAAATAATAAAGGTGACCACACTACTTCTGTGCAAAAACCATTCACAGGAATCACCATGGTTCTGGAATAGTGCAGCCCTCTTTTATTCCCAGTGAAAAACCTTTCAGTCATCCAGTTTCATGGTTCTGCTTTTCGCAGAGTGTTTTGCTACTCTTAAAAGGAAAATCTAATATAGACCCTCCATCTTTGCTTATTCACGTGCCTGTGACAACATCAATACACAGCCAACAACAACACAATGCAGTGTTTCCACAAACTGCATTTGGGTATTTAGTGCTTTTAAGCCTGCAATTAAAATGGACACATCGAAGAATAATGTAGTTTTACAAAGACTCACAAACAGCCCTAATTTAACAATGGCAGGACAAGCCATTTTAGAATCTTTTAAATAAAATATTTCGGCCCTTCCCCCTCTCTTCCCCACTGACCTAACTTGACTCAACTCACTCTGAAGCAGAATTTAAATCATTACAAAAACATGAACTTTAAATCTCACCTCTCAAAAGACACAGCTGGCTATAAAAGACCTTAAAATAGTACTAAAAGCTCTAGTCATTGAAATGTCTGTAAAACACAGTAGGACAGACTTTGTATTTACAAAACATACTCTAACATTTGCAAAATGTGTTTTTTTTCATGCGGACTTTTCTAAGCTGTGCTCTTTTAATGCTGGAGTCACAGAGAATTTAGAATGAAGTGTGCACAGGAAAAGTAAAATCCCTGACAAGGCACAACCTCTGCCTGTTTCCTCTCCCAGCCAAGAGTCACCGTGGGTTTCGGCTCAGAGAGGTTTTCCATGGCAGTCCCTGACTCACAGAGGAGCAGTGAGATGCTGCAAAACACGGAATCCACACAGGACCGGAGTGAGGGGTGTGGGTGAGGGATGGGGAAATCTTGGGACAACTCTTAAAATCCCTTATTCTCTAATTAGCTTGTTGTGTAATGTTAAAATGAGGAAGTTGTTCGGCTGCTTCAGGTGGAATTGGTTCTTTTGAACTAGCTTTATTGACTCTATTTATTACCTAAATAAAAGTGCTGCAATTACCTAAACAATTCCTAAATGTATTATTCACAGAACATAATTATTTCAGCGTTACAACCCCAAAAGCCCTCAGCAGCAGAAGGCATAGTTCTATCTTGAGGTGGAACCTTATATTCAGAAGAATTAAGACTGAATTAAGATTCAGGAGGTACCAGAGGTGACAAGAGACACACAACCCTTCAGCATCCTCACTGGTCTTCTTGTTGGCAGACTTTAGAGAGTCCAAGGACTGGGACAGCCTGGGCAGGGAATCTTCTCCCACATCCCCATCCCTCTCTCACACAGCTCTCAGTGCTCCCAGGCCGTGCCAGAGCCCTGACCACAAACCACCCTTGGGCCGAGGCTGGAGAGAACCTCTGCACTGAGCTACCCTGGACAAAACTGCTCAATTTAAATTCCTGCCACGTTCTCTGGAAAGCTTCACTCCAGTCCCACCTCTCCTGTGGGGATGGGGGCAAGGAGAACAAAGAAAGTGAGAAAGATTCTACCCATTGTCGTTGTGAAGCAAGGGCAAAATGGTGCAGCGAGCTCTACCTGTGCAGGGAGCATGAAACAAACACCAGGAGGTGAGGAAGAACTTCATCTCAGTGGGCCGTAATTCTGAAACACCAGTGCTACTGGTTTATGCCTTTTTTGTTTATTACACTGAAAAGAAAGAGATACATCAGAGAGCTATGAATAACAACTAGTTTTTGCACTACCAGTGGGTGGACTCCTGACCCCCCTGCACTCAATCACAACCAGGCAGCTGGGAATCCGATGGAAGGAAAAGTCAACCTGAAGAGCCCAAGGTATGCACTGAAGTTCCAAAAAATCTCCAAAATCCACTGGATGACTAAAAGTCATGATTCCAGTACAAGAAATGCACATCTTCACCATCTCTTTGTCTGCAGAGGGCAGTGTCTCATGTTTGCATCTCAAATGGATGGAAATCTAAACCTAAACTACTCATTAACAGATTACAAATTTCCTCTTCTACATGAAAGAAACACTTAAACAGTCTCAGGAGATGAACTGAACCAAAAAAGACACTAAAAACCATGGGTATAATTGCTGCAGTGGGAAAGACGAGAAGAGGTCTAAGATGGTATTTCTCTTCCCCAAATATTGTGCTTATTCCCACATCAATATTTGTTAAGTCCCAGCTGGGGCTTTTGGCTGCCCAATATCCAAGCCTGTTATTTTGCAAAAAGACATAAACCCAGCAAGCCTCCTAAATTGTCTAAAGAAGCACTAAATGAAGTACAGCACCCCTCAGATTGCAGTCTGGGTTCAAATATATGTCTAAAAGTTAGGGGCCATCAATCACAGCCCACAGATCTGTACATAAATGTGCAATTCAAAGCTGTGCTGGGAAGCAGAGGCATGAGGCAGCTCCAGGGGAACAATCCTGGGCTGGCTCACCTATTGCTCTGATACCTGCAATTGGCGACTCTGTGATTCCAGAGTGCTGCAGACAATTCCAGGATTTCCATTTGTTCTGCATTACTATAATTAGAGCTTCCGGATCATGGTTTACTCTAAGAACAGCAGCAAAGGCTTCAAGGTGGAAGAGACTCAGATCAGATGGGTCAGGAGAAAGTCTGCAGAGAACACTCACAGATTCTGGTGAAAGGGAGGTGTGTTCCTACATTACCTACCCCGTACCAGGTGCTTATTTATACATACACAGTCTATAAACACCATAACCATATGTGAAACACAGCTTTTATCACACAACAGCACTTTAACTCCACTTCCTGTCCTCAGCAGCAAATTATTAATTCACCACAAAAAAGAGGTGTCTGAGAACAGCAACTGGTACATTACACAGAACTTAATAATATGCAGCTACTAAATATAGCCCTGCTCCTGCTTTTCTTCTACATTTTGCTGCCTAAGAGATTTTTGCAGCATCTTGCACACACTGGCTTGCCCTGCATGGATGGTGATGCTCCAAACTAGTGACAGGTGCAGAGCTTTCCAAACAGCACTTTTCCCTCACGCCATCCCACCCACGTTCAGCTCCAGCTTGTAAAACTGCAGTTATCTGCTTTGTAGGAACGCACACGCACAGGAAGTCCAAGGAACAGACTGCCAACAAGCAGATGAGAAAATTAAAAAAGATCTGAGATGCTAATAAACCGTGCCAGAATTACACACTGCATCTAAATACAGGTTTTGAGGGAACATCACTGGAGTACTTCTGCAGATAAGCATATCCTTCATTTTAATTAAGGAAGAAAATTCCCCTCCTTTGAATGAGCTCACTTCCATTGGAGAGAGCTGTTTTACTAACATATCTTATGGTTTTCTTTGCCTAAAGATAACAGAGTGGGGAAGAAAAAAAACCTTATGGCCTATATGATTTACATTTGGGTCACTGACTTTCTTGGTTGTGGCTCCAAACATCAAGCCTTTAAAAAAACCCCATGAGCCCCACACAGCTCTTCAGCAGAACTTCCTCCTGTTACCTACATTCATTTTGATCAGCACAAACTGAAGATATTGAGTTGAGTTACAGTCAAAAGGTATCCCAAGGGGAAAAAAATAAAATCTTTGACTAACATCACAGTCAAAAAATGCAAATTTTTAAAAGTTGTCTGGACACAACCCTGAGTAAGATGCTTGAGGGGACCCTGCCTGAGCAGAGAGGTGGGACTAGATGGCCTCAGTGGTTCCTTCTAACCAGACCTCTTCTGTCTGATCCAGTGATTACTGGTTTCTAAGAAAGCATGCAGGGAAACTGCTATACATTTACACAGATAGACCTAACTCTGCAGAGAAAAATCTGTTTCAGCTCTCTGCATGTCCACCATTAATTCATTATGATGCCCCGTGGTGTGGATGTCAGGAAAAAATGCGAAACAGTTCAGAACTTAAGAAAACCCGTTGCTTAAACTTGGATGTTCCAACCTGATTCACCCTGTAAACCATGTATGTATAAAAGCAGCATGTGCTTGTACAGAGTCTGGTAATTACAGAGGTTTATTTCAAAAAAACACCGTGTTTCACACAATATAAACACGGTAATTGTCACATTATCTCACAATCTACATTGTGATTTCAATTATGCACAACAAAGGGACTGCTCATGAGAACTGAACAGAGAGAGTAAATCACACCCCTCATAATAATAGTAACAAACCTGTGTTCATTAGTGTTTGTTTGTTTTTAAAAGGTATTTGTTCAACTACTACAAACATCTCTTGCAGACTGGTGAAAAAGAAAAATGCACTGGGTGCGGCATCAATCTTTCATTTGTTAGACTTGTCTTGAGAGAAATCAGTTTCATATTCTTCACAGCCACGTGACTTTATCAGAAAACCACAGTGCACAATTTTGGCATAATTAGCAGGACCTTCTAAAATACAGCCCAGAAGAAAGCTCGGAGGGAAACAAACACGTTTCACATTATTAGGGAAAGTCAGAGCTGAAATGGAGGCACCAGCCTCTGCACAGAACAGCAGAAATCTCACCTATTTTTAGTTCACAATTCCAATAAGTAAACAGCTGGGAGTCTAATGAAATTATCTTGGTGACAAATTTAATGGACTGAACACTAAAGTTACTATTTTTAAGTAAAGTTCCTAATTATCCTTCAAAACAAGAAGCAATTAAGCAGCAGTGGAGCTCCAGCTTCCCAAGTGTCTGCAAGGCTCAGCTCCAATCAGATTGAAACTGGGAAATGGCTCAACACCTTTCTGATCCTAAAAGTTGGTTGAGGGCCAGGCTTGGGGTTTGGTTGGGGTTTTTTTTAGTCTAATGAAAGCAGTTCTGCTTTGACCTGTCCAATCCTGCCTGGTGCTGTTTTCCCTGCCTGAGCTCCACGCAGCTGCACAGTTCACACCGCGCCCAGGAGAGGGACGGAGGGGAAGGAAGGGAAATGGAGCACGGATGGGCTGGAGAGAGCTGGTGAGAACCCTAAATGATAACACACTGCTTGGATCACAGAGCAGCCCAGCTCCCTGAGAGAGAGGTGGATGGGGAAGGGCTCCAGGAGCAATGGAAAAGGGCCAAGGATCCCACCTAGCAAAGAGCTCTGAGAGAGCACAGAGGAATTCTGGTATTTTCAAATTTACTGAAACAGCCACATTAATCACAATAAAGCAAATTATAATCTGACATGTTCTTCTCCAAAAAGCTTTTTAGAACTGGCCATTTTAATTACTGTTTCCCTTGGTAACACACTGTGGTACTAATGAGTCTGTTGTACTTTTAACCTCACATGAGACTATTCCACACTTCATATATACCACGCACCCTATTTCTGAAACAAATTTTGAACAATAGGAGTAGAGAATTAGAGTTAGCATTGAAAATACACAGATAATGTACTAATATCTGCATTTTAATGAGACATGGTAAGATCCTAAAGTTCTGGAATGCCCGTTTGGGGAATATTTAATGATAAAACAGGAGATCTCTAAACCTGCCCTCTCACCCATTCCACCAAACCATTGCATCGTGAGATTCAGGATCAAGAATCTTGATGACAAGATCTTGATCAAGATTCTTGATGACATCACAATACTTCTTGGCATTAGAACCATGAAAGATTGATCATCCTTCATTCACATGACTTCACTTAAAACTTCACACTATCCAAAATCACCCAAGGGTTTTTGCAGATGTGAGCTTTTATAATCCTCTTGAAGAAGCGCTGTATCAAAACACCAGTTTACAAATGGGGAAACTTTGTTTCACCCAAGCCTAGCCTTGGACAACAAAATGTGTGGATCCTAAAGCAGTTCAGCTCCCTGGGACAGAGGTGAACAAGGAGTCCTCCAGAAAAACAAGGAGAAGCCATTCCAACCCAGGAAAAGAAAAGGAGTCTGCACACCTTAACTGCAAACTCTGTTCTTCTTCATGGCACACATAGTGATGTTAGGGAGAGCTAATGAAAAGACCAAAATGAAACATCAATCAGGAGGCTCACTCCTGAGACTATCTGATAAAAGAGTATCCAGAGAACAGCCACACTTTGTGAAGCTGTGTAAGAAAACTGTCTTGCCAGACACAAAGCTCCACAGGTCCCTTCACACACCTCCTGATCTTGTAACACTATAAATGTGTAATTAAAGCCCCTCTTCGGTACCTTAACAGCAGAAATGCTGGACAGTGTGGTCCTCAGAAAATTTGCAAGAATTATCAATACTGGCAATAAACAAACCAACCAACCAACCAGTTTTACAGTTGTGGAGATTTTGTATGCATTTTCATTCACTTATAAGAATTACTTAGGGTTCAGAAGGATTTTTTTTTTTTTTTTTGAAAAACACAAATCTCTCAGCCAAGATCCCACAGCAGACCTGGCCACCTGACCCGAGCTGGATGTGGCTGCTGCCAGCACCACGCTCCTTCAGCAGCCCAGGAGCCAAGGCTCCTTCCCTCCCCCAGTTGCAGAAGGCTTCCTAAAAATAGTCCTTTGCCAGCTTTTACTCGGGCTGCAGTTCACATGAGCACTCTGGGGGAAGGGGAACCTTGCACAGTACCCAAGGCACTCACTGAAAATTTACTGGGCAGCCAACATGTTTCAAGTGTAAATTATCATCCAGACACTGAAACCCCTCACTTCCATAATGAACATATTGCAATTTAGCTTTATGGGTGCATATCCTTCTCAGAGACTTAATTAGTGTACCAAAATACAAATATAATAAACTGAGAATTATATTTAACTTTAACAACTTATTTTAACACGTTTCAGCTACAAAATCAATGTATAATATACTACAGAGTAATCAGTTCAAAATCACAACACCTATCAATGACATCCTGCTACAAAATTACTCTCAATCACATGTAAAATTAGCCAGCAATTTCTTTCAGTTTATTTAGAACTTAGTCACATATTAAAAATACTATATTTCAACTTAAGCTCAGCTTTGAGAACTTCACCTAATAGGAGCTTAATCTACTTTTTAATTTTCAGCCTGCCCCTCCTGAAGTCAGGAGTTTATGACCATGTTCTCTGCATGCAAGCACATGGTCTCAATAAACTTTTGAGCCTGCTGGTAAATTTATACCAAATGTCCTCCAGACATCTTTGTCAGGGGTCTCTATAAAACAGTAACTTCAGCAATACCTGTGATTGCAGGCAAGCACCCAGACAAAAGATATTTAAATTGAAGTCCCCAGTGAAGGAAAGGCTTTGGCATTATCACCGAATAGTGGAGTTCACAGAAGAGGAAAACAAAGGGGAGAACGTGCAAGTCAGCAGCATCCAGTGCTCCCTCTCCCCGGGACTGGCAGCGATGTATCTGCAGTGTTTCAGCCCAGGGAATAATTGGGAATCGAACCTGCTGCTTTCACATTGTACCAGCAAATGTACTGGCCTCATTTCATCCTTGGATCAGGAATTTTTTGTTGCCTTCCATCTTTTGGAATGCAGTTGCTTTTACTTCCTTTTTAAAAGCAAATCTTTAATGAGGTTTACAGTAGCTTTTTAGGTCTTAAGTTTGATAAAAATATTCTCCTAATTTTCATCCTGTGAGACGACATCCTCTTGAGATAATCCTTTTCTGCAGCAATGCAGCTGAGCCATGAGAGCTCTCATAAAACCCTCCTGTGCTCCAAAAGCTGTCCTGCCTGCTCATGGGGAACACCAGAGACAGCAGCTCCCAAGGTCAGCCAAAAACTTCTAGCACCCCCTCACCCACCCAGGCAAGAGAAGTGCAAAATCCTAAAAATATTGGTCACACCTGCTTCAGGATGGTGGCTATTGGGGTACCAGGGATTCACATCATTCCTGCAGCCCTGTCCTGCTGCAGCAGCTTCTGGGGCTTCCACAGCAGCAGCAGCAGCAGCCAGACCTGGGGGTGCCCTGCCAGGCCCCCCCAGCCAGTCCAGCACTGCCTCCCCCATTAGCTTCCCAACCCTCCAAACCATGGAATCCACCCAGGAACGATGCTCCAGCCTCACACGGGCCATGCAAACACGATGCAACCAATGCCATGCTCTTCCTTGTTTCCTCGAGTGTTTATTTATAGCTTGCCCTGTATTTTGTGCCTGCAGATCTTCCTCCTGGCAGGAGGGATTCCTAGGGAAGGCTGCTGCAGCCCCTGTGGAAGTCTTTTATTCCACTTGTTTCTGTCTCACACTGAATTGTTTGTTTGAATCACAGCTCAAAACCAACCTTGTTCGGGGCTTTCTCTGTTTGCACAAAGGGACCTTGCAAGAGCCTGGGAGGAGAAGTGAAAATTCATTCTCAGGAACTATTAAGAGTTGTAAGAGTTGCTTGGATTGATTCTAGCTATTTGACAGCTACAGTGTTTCACCAATACAGCAATCCAACACTGCTATATCATTAAATCCAATATTCCCAAGTCAAGATGTCCTTTGCTCTGCTTTATAATAAGCTTATGTGAATTTTATGGTAAAACTGAGCAGATTTTTTTATATTAATGGGTGAAACTTTAAAAAAATACAGATGTCCAGTACACCCGAGGTGCATGACAAACTTACAGAGTTGACAGTCAGAATTCCTCCTCTTATTTAACTTCTCACCCTAATTCATCCTGACCAATTCATTAATGACATTCATTCATTCCCTCCCAGTTCAGAATGACCACTACCTGTCTTCACAAAGACCAGAGGATTGAAAGATTACTGTGTGCCCAACAATCTACTATTTTACTCATTTGAATTTTCTCAAAACATTTGAGCAATGCAATTACAGAAGTTTCACCTGCAGTAAACTGCTTCTTTTAGGGTGAATTTGTTGCACTTTCCTTACCAGAAAAAAAGTTATATTCTCTGCCTGATGAAAATAAGATTAAAAATACAGAAAAGCAAGGAATACCATTGCAAGATCCATGTACAGCCAAGTCAAAGCCAAGGATTTGGAGCTTTCAGCATTTACAGCTTTGCCAACTGTCTGACTCTCAGCAGGTGTCAAACCCACCATGCACAGGGGCTGTCCTCAGTAAAAGCACTCCAGGTGAGCTGCCCAACACGGAGTTCACTGCACTGCTGAGAGCCCCTCACTCCAGGAATGTGGGGCATCACTGGCAGGATGAAAGGCTGCAGAGCACCACAGAGTCCATGCCATCAGAGATACCTGTGAAACCTGTTCTTAATGAATTCACTCACGGGAGGAGAGTTTGAACATCATCTGCCCCAAAAGAGTTTCTGTTAGCGTGGATCCAGACTCTTCAATTTTCCATAATCTTTACAATCATGAAAAAAAAAATAGAGTTGTGTAGTAATGCTGTGGTAGTAGCTCCATTTAACAATCTTCTGGAACAATGCAACATACTAATTTCCTAAATATGTTATTTTGTCTATAACAACACTGATTATTTGCTCTGAATGGATTGCACATTTAGTCACGGTTGTGGCTACACATGGTATCTTTTTTTTACTAATGTATCGTTAGTTGTTTGAAAAATATTGGGCATTTTAATTACATGGAAAATGATTTATGAAGATTCAAAACTTCACAATCAATCAATCAGTAAGTCAACCCTACACATCTCTTCAATGAGAAGTTTGGTGGGAACTCTGTACCTATTTTTGCAGCAATAACCCCATGTCAGTTTAGCTTTAGGCATAATGTGCAGAGCCAGTATTGTTCACTAATTCTCATTCTATTACAAACTCATACCTATCAACAGAGCAAGAGACCAATACAATATTCACAGCATCTCCTCCAAAAGCCTCAGTGGACAAAATATGTTTTTTCATACATTTCTACCACATTCACTCACACTATAACTTAATGACACAACAAAAACTTTTGAGGATGGAAAGAAACTACAGTGGGAAAGAATGAGGAACCTGTTGCCATTAAAATGCAGAAATTAGTGAGAGTTTAATTAAGCAAAGGTTTTGGCTTATATTTCATCTCTTGCTGCATCACATTGCAACACTTTCCCTTCACCCACAAAAAAAAAAAATTCCACTGCATTTGCATTTGTAGGTTTTCAGAGAACAGAACCACAAAAAACAAAGCAGAAGCCTGAACAGGTATCAGAAATATGTTGACTAAGAAGTCCAGACACTACTGAGCCAAACAGACTTGAAAGCAATTATAAAAATATGCATCAGATATTTGTTTTTAAAAAAGCTCAAGACTACTTTAATTTCTCTTTTGGAAATAGAAATCCCTGGGATTAGGCATATTTTGTCATTTATCTATTTGTTTAAAATAATTTGGTGATGCAAGCATAATATTCTTTATCAAACAACACAATTTGCCATTTTTAGCACTAGTAACAAGGAATCCGTTCTTCTCTTTACTGAACTATTTTTAACTCTGTTAATTATCACTATGGGTACAGGCCACCCATCAAGAAATTTGGCTAAAGAACTTTGTCTGCAGAATTCTGGACTGTAGCCAAATACTTTTAGCACAGAATTATCTTCTGAAGATGCATCACTCTTAGGTTTATACAGCAGTACTTACTTACACATTTACATTCTTTGGTAATAACAACTTTGGTTTCAAAGCCAACTAATAAAGTAAAATATTAATGGAGATACATCCTGAGCAAACTACACCCTGGACTCCAGTCCAGTATTCTCCTCCAGATAACTAAAATGTCAGTAAGTTTGTTTTCTAGCCTGGCCTTCATTACACTCTCCTGATGTTCTTCTGACATTCAAAATGAAACTTCTCAGTTAGGGGAGCACAGCAATCTACTGACCAAATCATGTGGGCATCTGCTTATGATCTCAGAAAAAATTACTATTTTAAAGACAAATTTTATTTAACTAAAATGCTAACACTCATGCCAAACTTTGAAAAATACTCTTGATCCAGGGCAAGCCTAACTCGAACGAATGTTGTGCATGTGAATTTTGTCTGAAACAAAGAAAAAGCTGTTGTGAGAGCAAATCCATTCACACGTGAAAGCAAATATAAAACACCCATTTCCACTGAATCAGGCATCCATGAACACTAGAGTTTATCCTTAACCCTTGCAGGCATTAGCAAGTGATGCATTTAAACTAAAAGGTGAAGCCTGAGTATTTGGACACAGGGCTGCATCAAGAAATTGGGGAGGAAGTTCCAACCCAGCTTTTTTATGCTCTACAACCAGGTCAGCCCTGCCTCCAGCTGAAGGCAAATCCTCAATATTTACAAGCAGGCAGGGAAAGGAAGTTGCATCTGCAGCCAAAGGCCAGAAAGGAACTGGCACATTCACAGATGTGTGGAACAGAGGAGAAATAAAAGCAGCAGATGAATGAAGGCAATGAATTCAGGGGGCTGGAAGTGGCTGAGGGAGTGGAAGTGGGCACAAATAAGGTTCCTGGAGCAAACAGTTAAACCTCTTGGCAATTCAGGATAATGCAATGGGCACTACACAGACCTCAAAACGCTGTAGTATAACTTCTTCAATTATTCACATTTTGGACTTGTAATGGTCTTTCTGCCATGATGGCCCATCAACTTTGCATCTTCCTTATTGCAGCACCTAATTTGTAACATTCAAGCAACCTATTCCAGGACACCTTTTGGTTTATCTCGCTTCATATTGGGATATAATTCATTTTGAAGACAGAGGAGTTTATCTAGGGTTGAGCATAGCTTGAATTTATGATTAGCTGTGACAAGAGTGGGCACATGTGCAGGATTCATAATCCATTTATTGGCTAAATTTAGGTAATCTGGTTTTCAGAGCACTTGCCAGCAGGCACATCCCTGCTACTGACAGTCAGCAAGAGGGCACACACGTGGAGGAGTTGGGTAAAATTCAGCTATTACGGATTTGGACTCGTGTTGCTGGTAGTGACTCCACTGAAGTCATGCAAAGACAGGAGTTACTGTGCTTCCCATCATACATCTAATATCCCACTGGACTGCAGAAAATGTATAGCCTGGGCTGTATTTTTTAAATTGAAAATTAACCTTGTTTAAAACATGATCTTCTATTCCCTCAGGCTGAAGATGAGCAGGGAAAAGACCCTAATTCAGTTATCTCTAAGCACTCTGGAATAGAGTAATGTGGATTTTGTAATCAAGACTAAAAATTAGGAGTTAGATGATCTGGGTCTACTCTTTGGCTTGCCAAGGAATTCACAGAGCAGTAGGGAAGCTCATCAGTTTTATTCCAGTGAAAGGGGACATGAATATTATTCTTCCTCATGGAAATGTTTAACAATGTAATTGTTACTGTCCATAAGAAGCTCATGTATGCCAGGAATATGGGCCAGGGAAATTCCTGCTGTTCAATGTGAGCACTCAAGAGGAGCTGGAGACAAGAGAAAACCACTCTGTCAAAATCACATTGAATGGAAAGAAGGAAAAAAAGAAAAAAAGGAATAAATAATATGGATAATAAACTAGACTAACAGTAGTATCCCTGATAAATCAGGCACTATTTAAAAGGTGAGACTTTGAGCAAACACACTTTACTGCATGTTCCATGAAGGGAACTTTGTCATGAAGAGAAATCAACATGGAAGAAAATCGTTAAGTGCACAGATTGGGGCTCTTAACTGCTCTCTGCAAGTCTGCAAATCCAGAAATAAAACACACCATAAATCTTAATAAAAATATAAAGAACTCCCAACATCATAAATTAAAAAGCCTGTGTGTCCACATGTGTTGATCCTTCAGCAGCCCTGCACAGCAGTTGGCTAATAGCTGCACTCCCTGCCTTTCTTTGATAAGTATTTTAAAAACAAACATCTTAAAAAATACTCCTCATAAAACCCTTCTGGAGGAGCCTGGCACAGTTTCAAGGTATCAGAGAGGCTCTGCTGGTGCTGGAGTTCCAGAAACGTGACTGTGCACCTCGAGAGCCTCCTCCCTGCGCCTTCTCCTTCCCCGAAATGGCAGCGCAGGAGAGGAGCGGGCGGCAGGAAATCGCGTGAGAATGGGCTCCCTCGTGCTGCTTCCAGCCCTTCCTGCCATCCAGGGTGTGAAATGGGCTGCAAACGCTGTCTCTCACTCGATTTCCTTTTCCACCCCAGCCAAAACCAGGAAGTACTGGCGAGGAGATTCGCAGGGAAAGCGCAGCGTAAAATGAAGCACAAAATCAACTGAGTGGCCAAGGCTAAGTAAAGCAAAAATTCAGGGATCTGTGGGCACAGCTCAATATTAGCAACTCTAGAAAAACCACTAGAAGGCTCATGTAGTACTCAGGCTTTGCTCTTAATTTGCTGCATAGTTAACCCAAAGGCTCCTGACATCAATGCAGGTTTCTTCAGGCCATCCACAGGTTTTGGGCAAGATGTGCCAGGACAGTGTGGGCACCCTTTACGTCCTCATGTCACAAAGAGCACATTCCCAGGGGACAGATCCTGTTCACTTGGACTGCTCTGCTGGCTTTTTGTGAGGCTTTAAAACCAGAGCTGCTCTAATGAAACCTGAGGTTGAAGTATTGGCAACAACAGCGCTTCAAAGAGATCGTGTTGGTTTGCATTTGACAGAAGGCAGATTTGACAAAACAGGCTTTGGCACATCACAGTGGAAATGGCTCCTATATTTTTAATAGTAAGTAATATATTTTAAATAAAATGCAACCCTGAGCCTTCAGGGAAGTCATATGAAGGATGGTAAATAATTTAACACCATTTGGGATTTTCTGTATTCTAGACACTTCTGTGTTCTTCTGTTTATTATTAGGCAAGAGCAGGATCACATGGCAGCTTCATACAAACACTCAGTGTACACCCCTGCAAGATGCAAGAGCAATGAAATTTGGTCTCCTCATAGATAAAGCTCCCTCCTCACTGCTGCAATACAAACTGGTGACAACCTCACAGACCGTGGTGTTCTAAATGCAGAATTGAAAGTGATTTCTCAGTAAGGCCAGTTAAGGAAAGGGAAACAAGCCTTCTTTCCCTTCTCTGCCTCTCAAGACTGTAAAATATGCCTGGGCAGGAAGTACAGTAAAGCTCATGACGAGCAGAGGCAGCTACTCTCAAAATGAACAGGGCTCCTCTGAAGTGACATTTTCATTTAACCAGTGAGCTTGAGGATGCAGGGCAGGATACCACAAGGGTTCTCCAGCAGATGAGGTTATTGGCCAGACCTCCCAGCTTCACACCTCCAAAGATCCCAACTGCAGGGAAATGGGGAGCCAGGATGGTACCTGTGGCCTTTGGTAAAGTAGTCTTTTCTCAACCAACACAACCAGAGACTCGGTGGAGCAACAATAAATGTGTAATAATGTCACTTTTTATGGGAAGACACTGAAAGTTGTAGAGATGCAGAAGCAAGCACTGTACATGTAAAGTTACTGCTCCAGAGCAGGTGAAAAATATTTTTGGACTCTAAAAGCCTACACTGGAATTAGGGAGATAAAACACTGAGAATTACGTTTGTTCCCACTTTCTTGGGAATGAACATGCAGCACAAAGTGGCTTTTCCCTCACGCTCTGTCCATCCAGGAGAGCTCCTGACCCATCAACAAATTCCCGTATTTCCTCAGCACAAACTCTGCAGAAGTTTAAGCTGCCATCTCTCCAGAATCCTTCCTTTCCAGATTCTCCATCGCTGAATCCTGGAAAGCCCTTCCTCCTCCTGGTCTACAGCTAAGCTGTCTACATATAGAACCAGCCTTTATTCATGGAAAGCAGAACTGTTGAAAGACAGGCAAAACCGATTTTTAAACGTTTGGCAGAATCTCTTCCCAAAGCTTCCTATATAAAACTGTGTCACAACACTGACAAAACCTCCTTTTTTAAAAAATTCAGAATGTTAAATAAGTCCATACCAAGATGAACTTCACGGTAAGCAATTCAGCCTTCCAAAAAATGACAGTTGAAAAGCATTAATTTTTTTTACAAATAACTCTAAAAAGTTAATTTTTGCGAACAAAAAACATTGTTTAAAATTTGAAGGCAAATCACTGAGCAAAGAATCCATTAATATTTAAGATTTTATTCAACTTTCAAGAGCAAGAAAGGATTTTTGGAAGCCAGATGGATCTTGAAAGAGAAAAGCTACTTTTTCATCTCCCATTTCCAGTGTAACTTTCTCATTTTAAATAGGGACTTCAAAAGGAGAAAAGTGTTCAGAACCCAAAATTCCTCTCTGAAAGAATGGACAACCCCAACAGAGTTTGCTCAATATTCTCTTTTAACTTCTATTAGCACTAACAACAGTAACTTGCACATTCATATTACAATAGCCCTCCTGTAATAAATCTCAGATATATTTTGTATTTTGTTTTTGCCACATTTTTGTTAGTGTGTGCTCACTAGATTAATTTAAAGGTATCAATCAAGCCAGATTTTATAGGAAGCAATTTTTGTTAGGTCCCTTGAAATTTTAATGTGATAAAACCAAGTTCAGCATTTCAAAGTGACACTAACCTCCAAGATAACATTTTGCCATTAAAAAACTCCTACTATGCAGATTGTTATTAAAAACACCACCACTGCAGGGTCAAAAATGCCAGAAAGGACAAGAACTATCAAAATTAATATTTAGAAAGCTCCTTCTGCAAGACTATAGTTTCATATACGTTACTTTCATATTGAAGAAATATTAGAATTATTAAAATATTTTTAGAAGCAGATAGCAATTTTTATTTTATTTTATTTGGGGAAAAAAAAATCTTATTTGTCAGCAACGTTCGAAGTTTATTTTTTGGCTCACCAGCCCATGATGTAGAATTAAGTGTTCCACTAGATGGAGCAGGATGGTAGAGCCATCATGAGGGCCATCTCCCCTGCTGTTCTATGGAAAAGTCAATGTCCAAGGATAAGAATTTCAGCTTTCTTCAGGGCAGAAAAAGGGCAACACAAAACCCTCTTAGTGCTCAACAATTTCCTTTTTCCCAGTAAAGAAGCTATTAACAAACACTAACCAGAAACAAACTCAGCTTTTCCTCACTTCTATCAACTTTACACTAGAAATACAAAATTTACTGGATGCTTGTCTGAAAATGAACATCTCTGCACTTTTTTATTTTGTAGCAACTGAACTTGCAAAAAGCTCCACGCCAAATGATCAAACATTAGTCACCTAATGCAAAAGACATCGTTACACATCAAACAAATTCACTCTGGAAACAATGGCAAAACTTCAAAGAGGCTCCTACAGACCTGGAGCTGTGCAAGGCATAGTAAAATTATCTCTCTTGTCTCTTTTCAAACAGAGCTAATTGTTGATTTACCTTTAAGTCTACCTAAACAAACAAACAAAAGACGAGCTTTACAGATTTTATTTCATCAGATGTTCCTTAAGAGATGCAGTATTAGACAAACTGCAGTTGCCATCATCGTGTGAAATGAGAAACCTTCATTTTCCTGACCACTAAACCTTATTTCAACTTCTCCAAAAGAAGTAGAGAGAATATAAACTAACAAAAGAACAGTTTCAACCATTAATATTTCAAATTTAAGTTCTGCAACTCTTGAGTATGCACAACAAATGTACCAGTAATGGTCACAATTAACTCGAGCACCTTGCCATAAAAAATCCTGAGCCACAGTGTATTGCTGGATGTGATAAATAACTGCAAACATGCAGCAGACTCTCAAGACAACACTAATTATCCCAGCAGTATAAATACCAGAAAAGAATGATTCTTAGCTATGTGCATTAAGGCACACAGGCAGAACTCTGGCGACTGATCACAGGCTGCTTCTTATGATTGTCACTCCCATCTCTTTGTTTCCAGTTAAATAAACTGCACTAGAAACCAAAGTGACAAACAGGTTTGCTCCCCACCAACATTCTCTCCAACTTGTTACAGCACCTGAAGCTGACAACTTCAAGATGGGCCAAGTAGAAGAAGTAGGAAATTTGGGCTTGGAGATAATGAAATTGTCCTCTCATTAAGGGACTTCATTAAAGCCTATTGAAAGCACCTGGGAAGTTTTTTCAATGTAGATATTGTCTAACTGAACACCAGTTTGTCCCACGTCTCTGAACAGCTTATTACCACGAGCTCATTTTGCACCACACATTCCTTTTCCAGGAAAAGGAAAAGCAAGCATCAGGACACCAAAGCACTGCCATTCCCCAGTCACAATACTCACTACTGTGCACAGTCAATCAGCTGGTACTCGTTGGATCTCTCGTAGCAGGCTTTCACACCTTCATCCTGCCAAAGGGTTTTTGTGTGTTCATAAAACTCCTGAAAAATGGGAAAACAGTGTTATGGGAATGGGTTACAAGATGAAGAGAATCAGCAAATAGTATAATTTTGTTTCTCAGTGAGCAGGAAATTGAGCATATTTAACAAAAATCTTTAACCATGCTTTAGAACCTCACTACAAGTTCAGTTGGCTCTCTAAGTTTGATTTCAACAGCCTGTAACAGTGAACTGCTTCTCAATCACTGACTGAATCCAACCATCTGCTTTAAGAAGGGTTAATGCCTCATTAATGACAATTTTATTGGCATTTTTAATTATCAATGCTATTTTAATAATCAATGCTATTTGGTAACATTTGTTCTTTAACTCACAGTGTCACTGTATTTTACATTTATGGCTGTTGTGATTGGGTTTTTTCTTCTATGAAACACTACTTCTCTATAATTCCTACACAAATGATAACGATAATTAAGTTTTACATGACTCTGCAAGTCAGTGAGAATCTTCAGGGACTATGCAGACATCTGTATCTTACTTAACTCTGCACCACTTTCGTAAATTTATTCTTTTACAGTGTAAAAAGACACTGAACTACAGAAGAAAGACAGTGATACAAGGCTAGATCATGTTTTGTCTCAGCCTTAAAAACTGAAAGCCAAGATACGAAAGCAGACAGTCAAAAATGCAGCGCTTCAGTTCTGTTGAACCTGTAACACAAGCTAACAACAAAACCAAAAAAGCCTTTTCATTTTGCATATGAAAGATGCACTTTGAACCCAACAGTGCATGTGCAACACGGGATTGAACTCCTGGCCATCAGTGTAAGAACTCTGCACAGATTTAGAACCAACAGCAGCAGCCTGGTGACTAAAATACACACAGACACCACTGTGGGCATTCCTCCTATCAACAACCATGGGGTGTTCCTTGGCTATCTCTCAGAGCTTTGAAGTGTTTTGTGTAAAATCCTTTCATTCTGATTTTAAGTGGCAAATAATTTATTTTTTTTAATCCAGACCAGCGTCAAGACCTTTAAAATAGTTGCTGCGTACATTCTGTGTCTCCCCACCTTTTTTCTTTACAGCAGAATTATTTTAAAGAAGAAAAACGTGTTATTTTTGCTGCTTCAAGGTTTCCTCCATCTCTTGGGATATTCGTCTCTCACATTCCTTTACTATCAACGTAGCACAAAGAAAGGGGACACATTCCAAAGTTTCACTTCAAAGAGACGTTTTTTTTAAAAAAATCACATTCCTACAAGAATCTTAACTAACACCTGAGCTGCAGTACAACAGTAAATCCTTTAAATTGCACCTTAAAGATGCATAAAGGCATCTTACAGTAAATTTAGTGATGCTGATTTTCAGAGTGTGCCTCTGCTTGGCAGGTATAAGATGCATATGTGCCTGTGTGATCACACAATTATGAATACCAATGATGGAAGCAGCACATCAGATGCAAATCTGATTGTCCTTTTATTGCTAATAAGTATTCCCTAGCTGCACATACACAAAACCCAGAGTAAATACAAAATACACATCTAATTTTTTTTCTGATTTCTTTTAAGGAGATTATGCTGTTTATATATGGTATTAGATGTCAGTTTATTCCCTGCTTTTATTAACTGTTCATGAACAAAAAAAACCCAAAAACAAACAAAAAAAAACCCAGTTAAGTTTCTTTCAGAAGTAGGTAAAAAGATTTTACTTGATTTTTGGTATTTGCAGATTGCATGACCTTTTGCTATTAAAGGAAATAGAAGACGAATCAAAAATCTTAATTCCAGTCCTCAGTTTTCTGTCTCCCACTGCTGGAATTGTGCTCCTTGGATACTTTAATTGGAAGATTTCCAATTTCTTGGCAGCTGGGGGACTGTCAGTCACCTTCAGCTGTATCAGAGCACAGTGAGGAAAATCTTTCTAAAGCAAAAGGGAGAATAAAGACAAAGTAAAGGAGAGAGGGAGAATTATCTGCAATCTCACTGTATCTGAACCAAACCCATTTTGGGGAATGTTTCTGTATTTGTTTTTAAAAGTAACAGTTGTTCAGTACAGAACATCATATGGCTCACTCAACTTATGACTACAAAGCTGGGAAATTGAAAAATGGAATCAGCAATTGTACAAGATTTTTTTTTTTGCTGAAACAGCAGCTGATTCAATGGACAAATAACTAGGCAAAGGTAAATTTAAAGAAAAAGCAGTAAACATTCTTCACCACCGAAAAAAAAAAAGTAGGTATAAAGTGGAAAAAGTCAGTGCTTTAATAAAAAATTCACAACACAGTAAAACTGTGCCACAAAAATTCTTCCTCATTACTGTTTCTGACTACAACTATGACACTTTGGTGGAAAGCTGATATAAAGCAATTATTTCAAAGATCTTTTAAACTCCATAATGCCTTACATTTGGAGTAGTTTCTGCAATCAGATCTTAAAATGGGATGAAAAATAAAACCAGTTCCTGACCCTAGCATAAACACACTGATAATAGAAAGCCCAGGGTTTAGTTCACCAGAACAGTTACATATTGTTTAGAAGAGTCCTCCCTCTGTTCTAAGGGCAGTTTTCACTTCTAAGAAAATACTTGAATTACAAGAATAGGGTAAAGATCAGTGTTTGTGCCTTGTTAGACCAAATTAGCAAAAACATATTTAAAATTCCCTTTATGCCTGCACTGCTAATCTGAACTATAACCAGCAATATTTAAGCAATCTTCCCAGTAAGGTTATAAATTGTCCATGTGGGATGGAAAAAGAATTTAATTCTACATTCTTTGAACTTCTTATTGGGGTTTCAAAATCAGGATCTACAACAAGTAAAGAGCAACAGATCATTCTACTAAGGCACAGTGGGGTTTCTTTGGGATGAGTTTTTGCTGTTACTTTTGGACTTTCTTTCTTGTTTGTTTGTATTAATTGTGCTTTAAAAAGTGAACTACATGACTTGAGATGGTCAAATGTGAAGGCCTTTCATTAATACACAGCCTTTTGTCTTTAGGCCACATCAAATACATCTTCACACATGCTGGGACTGATGCTGAGCCACCTCACACAGCTGAGAACCAGGAAGGTGCTCACCCAAGCAAAGTCAGAACCAGGCTTGCAGAGCTCATTTCCTCCTTTATTAGAAGCCTCCTTACTCTAGTGACTGATTTTGGAATAAAGACATAGTAGCTGGTTGCAAAAGCCCCAGATTCTCCCTCCTCCCCAGTACACCTACACTAACCACAACTCTGAAATAATATTTAAGAAAAAGAATAACACAAGAAATCCTCAGCATCCCATTTGAGTCATGGAATGTAGCCTGGGGCTACTCTCAGGGAAGGCAAGTAAAACCACAAGATTTGTTATGTATTTAGGTAAAACAGGGGCTTCAGAGGCCACTAGAAAAATCAAGTTAGTAAAAGAGGAGGGTTGGGGTTTTTTTTCAGTTAAATAGGTGCAATTTGTATGAGACCTCTAAAAATAATGAGTTAGGAAACAAATTAACCAAAAATAGCAGGAAAATTTCCTGAAAAGAAATAGCCAGAAAACTAGTCCTTACATGTCTGGTTCTTGTTTCCACAACACTGATTCATTTGCTAGCATATTCTAATATAACAGACTCTACAGCAGCATCAACACAGGTTTTTCTTGCACTAGAAAATGGAACTCCTAACAAAGCAGCTAAAATAAACAAATAATACTAAATAACAATTTGGTTTGAGATGACATTCCACAACAAATAGGATTTGAATGTTAGGTTCCAAATGATCCACAGTATTTGCAGTGTATGATCCTATTATTCTTTCTTGCCCTACGCATACTTAAAATTGAAAAAAAAATTAAATTTAAACTATGTAATTTTCCATTAAAAAAATAAAATGCTGCAATGTCACAATACACACCCAAGATCCTGTTTAAAGTACAGCTGAAGCTGTGTAAAGCAACAAAAGTCAACAGAAGTGGTGACAGGATGGCACCACCAGGGAAGGTGAGGAGTGAATTCCTCCTGAGCTTTATGTCTGGATTGGGGCATTTATTCACCACCAGACCAGACTTTACACATCCCAAAACGTTCACATAACCCTAAAGAGGGAGAAATCCTTGAGGAGAACACTCAAAGAAAGGAATGTGGATGTAACACAGATCTGAAGAGAACAAACAGGGCCTGACTGAATCTGCTCAGGCTGGGCAGGGGCATAGTTTGAATTCCGGGCACAATCCCCAAGAACAGGCTCCACTTCTGGGAAACCATAAAAAACCCTGAGAAACTCCTCTGGCTGGGTAAACCCTCTCTAGTCTTGCTTAGATAACTGAAGGATCAAGGACCATGACTTGTTGCTGATGAGGAAACCTCCTGTGTCATGACACCATAACATCACAATGGTTAAAAAGCCACATTTATGTGAAATGTATTTCATTATTAATGTTTTATTTATGAGGTGACAGTTTCTCCACCTGCTGAAAGCTTCCCAACACAGTGAGTCAATAGGCAACATTTGTAAATCACTTGTATTCACTTACAGGAATCTCTGCAGACCTCTAGAGAGAAAAAAAAAATAAATAAAAATCAGTGGAAATGTGGAAGGGATGCTTGGAAAAGGGTTCTTTGTTCCAGAAAGATCTTGCTGACACAGTTCTGGATTAGAAAAGAGGCAATGCAGAGTCTAATCAAGTTTAAAACCTACTTATATTGGACAATTTCAGCAAGCTGAATAAATGGCAGCAGGTAAAAAACAGTGATTTTGCTCAAAGTTAAACTACAGAAAGCATTCAAGAACTTGGGGGTTGAGCACTTTGGTTGTTAAAAAAAAAAATCCTCAAGAGACAAGCTCCAGGCCTGGGAAAAAGTAAAGGAACCAAATGCTTTCGAGAAGCATTCTAAAAGGATGAAATACTAGTAGAAAATAAAAGAGTATAACTGGACATACTGTCTGCAAGGTTTTGTTCCCTCTAGATATATAAATACTCAAAGAGACTTAAAAAAATGTTTATGAAACAATATTTTATAGGCATTAGGAGGTTGACAGGGAAAAACACTGGTACAGTCCATGCC
Organism: Pycnonotus jocosus; assembly: GCA_013400435.1. Lineage (NCBI taxonomy): Eukaryota > Metazoa > Chordata > Aves > Passeriformes > Pycnonotidae > Pycnonotus > Pycnonotus jocosus. Next base: position 43,137 of record VWYP01008890.1, on the reverse strand, counting down.
ACTGTCACACCAAACTCACAGGAAACTTAGCATGGACATGCAACATTACCTTTTCTTTGTAAAATATAATATAGGGTGGATCCTTCAACAAAACAGTTTATTTACTAATTCCAGCAAAAGTCAATGCCATTGAAAAAAACCTTACCTCCCAAAAGGTGTGTACAACCATTACACAATGTTGTGGTTAAAACTGGGATTCAATTCCTGGGCAAAGTTCATTGTCCCATGGAGCTGCACATTTCATAATAAGAGTTTTAAATAGGTCACCGACTTACAAATCTAATGATTAAAGGTCAAACCAAACCAGCTTCTAATTGTAAAACTGTCTCCTGGAGGACTTTGCTTCCCGATGTGTTCAGCTTTTAAAAGCAGCACTGACCATTGGTTTCCAGCCCCTTTCCAGCCCTACTCTGCCGGGGGAGCAGAGCTTTCCTTTCCTGGGAGCCAGGCAGCTCTGCTGCATTCCACACACCAGGCACTGCAACAAGGCAAGGTCATGGCATGGCAGGGCAGCACACAGCACTCCAAGACAAACTGCACCAGCTGATTTTCTCCTTCCACGAGAGGTAAGTACCCAGCAAATGGATTTATTTCTCATTGCTCGTGTAGGAAACCAAGGCATCACTGCTGACTGTACAGAGAAGGGAACTCATGGCATTTTTTCATGTTCCCCAAGTTTGGGCAGGGATACCAGAAGGTGTTAAATTTGTCAAATCAGACAGTTTAATAAGCCACTCACTTGAACAGGGAAACATCTGCATTCCTAATGGTGTGAACAAGTGTTAATTATTGCTTGCTATTTTAGGGCAAATAGGCTGATGATATCACAAAGGAAACGCATACCTACAAATAGTTGAAGATATTCTCCAGTTACTGGCGTGCATCCAGAGCTGAATACAAAACTCTTTGGGAGAGGCCCAGTGCACTCAGCACTTCCCATAACTGAGTCAGAAATATTTTCAGCAAGGGTTTAGTCTCATATATTAATAGTTTTTCATGCTTGGAAAAGAAGAATATTCTCAAATATTCTGAATTCTGCTTAGTAACTTCTAGTAGTAGAAATTAAACTGGATGTGGCTGCAAGGATTGGCCAATGGGAAGGGAATTCTATTTAAGAAACTTCTGTCAAGTTTGAACTCACATTATTCCCCTTTGCTAAGAGTTTCAAAACAACACAGCATTCGAGAAATGTGCCAACACACAAATCCATACCCGTAAGCTACGACATGCTCTTGGTTAGAAGTCCTCACTAGCATAATACCAAACCATTTCTCTTTTATTTCTACTTTCACAAGAAGTTTAACTGCCACAGAAACTTTATGTGCTTCTAAACCAGAACACAGCTCCTCATCTTAATTAGGGAGGAAAACTCACTTGGGGTGAGAGCAGCAAGCCTGCTCCCTGTATCATCAAGATTCCTCTGCAATGAGAACCAAATAATCAGTGTTCTTCTGCTTCTTCAAAAGTGTATCATACATAGAAAGAGCCAATTCATTAATGATCACACTTCCTGACAGCATAAAAGGAATAAAGAAGTCTTCTACCCCATTCCAGCTCTCTCAGGGTAGTTTAGAGTGATGACAGAGGCAGTTCAACCATCAGCTATTTTTGGAGACTTCAGTCTAAGAAAGAAGGTTTAATAAAACTGGGAATTTTCCTTTGAGCCTTAAATCAAGGTTTGGAAAATGTCTATCATACTACATCATTTAGCTGCTTTTTGTTTAATGAATATACAGTAAGTCTGAACCGTCAAATCAAATGACCTTATTATTAACTTACCTGGTGCCAAGAACAAACACCTGGGACCACACTAAACTCTGCTGCTTCCTTTCAAGTTGGAAACAAAAAGCCTCTTTTTGCCAAAAACTTCCACCAACAGAAAAGGGTGTAAGATAAAGTAGTTCTCCTCATTCCAAATTAATATAAATCCCAAGGACAGCTCACTAATCCTCTTCCAAACTTCCTGAAGAAGCAGCATCTGTACTCATGGAAGTGCTCACAGGCTCACAATAAAGTCTACACGAAAAAGTAAAGCTCAAATATACTTAAATTAACTGAAAGTTCTGCTTAATTGCTGGCATTTCTTTATAAGAGTAAAAAGACACCCTGCTGCCTGGGAGCTTAAAAAAAATCTTAAATTTTGCTGGAACACTGAAGAAATGTCATGTACTCTCCAAAGACCAGTTGAAAGCCCTGACCTGTCAGCTGAGCACAACAGGGCTGTGGCTGGATCCACTGTAACACCAGGGAGGCTCACAGGTATAATTTTATTCCATCTATGCATACACCAATATTTTGTGATAGTCTCTTACTGTGATTAAAACCAGAAAATGCTTAAGAATTTCCATATTAAATTATGCCTATTTCCTGTTTAATTCAGCTGACAGCTCTTCTATTTCAACATAAATTGAATTAATCTGTCCTTGTTCTTTAAGACTGCTCTGAGGAAAACAAAGAAGATGTATCAAGAGAAGTTAAGTCACGTGAACTTCTGAACCTGTAAATATGGCCTGGTATGGTGAGAATTTACTGGATAAAAAATACAAGTTCAAAACAAGGCATTAGCATTTACTTCAAATATTAATCAAATAAATTAGTAATAAAGTAAAATATAGGGTGAAGGGGTTTTGTACTACAAAAGCAACTGGACTACAGAAAAGACACGTATATAATGCCCATTGTCTCAAGTCCTGGGCTGCAAACTCTCCAATGTAGGGAAATTCTTTGTGGGATTTCAACAGAATTTTGTGAACACCTCAGTAAAAGCACTGCAGAATTAAAAGGGCTGAAATAAAAGAAAAAAATTTTAAAAACCCAACCAAACACTCCCAATAAACACATTAGCACTAAAAAAATTTGCTAGATATTGCTAGTCACAGTAAGAGTAAAACATCCCTATCAGGCATTTATCCACACAGACAAAAATCAGAGATTTCAGGAGATTCATTTGCAAATTATTAACAGTTATACATGTTTCAATTATGAGAAAGAGAAATGAAATCAAGGGGCTGCCTGCCCCACAGACCCTACACTAAAAGAAGGCTTCAAAAGAACTCTTTAATTAATCTTTATTCAAGAATTTATTCTGCTATTAAAGGATAGGAAAACCAGCTTTACATAAGTTCCTGGTAAACTCTGATCAGGTAAACTCAATTGGATTATCTGGAAGCCCATTTAGAGGGAGCTGCTCTGTGTAGATAAGATAACAGAGATTTAAAAGAGAGTAAGTAAGGATTATTTCAGAGGATCTAGCACCACATCACTGATACTGTCTGTAAGACTTCCCACTCCTTTCTCTGAACATTATTAACATTCTTGAGGCAAAAATACTTTACATATCCACATTTTCTACTAGTTTTGCACCTCAAAGATATGTATTGATCACTCTTTTACGCATACTAAGATAGAAGATACTAAAAAAAGGTAAACAGGACATTGAGGTGTCTTGCTCAAAATCATAAAAAATTTGGACAAGAAAAAGCTGGAGCCCCTCATTTTCTCTCTGTGGTAAGTATCCAAACTGCACACAATATTGTGCAGACACCCAAGAAACCAAGCTCTGTCTCCCACCTCTCCCAGCTTCCCACGAGTATCCTCATCAAAGAAAATGTTTTGCCTACTTTCACACCCCAAAATCTGTGACATCTGACACATCCTCATGGGAAATGTCCCCCACTGCAGTGAATGTTTGTCATTGCTTTATGAAGCTAGTGATGCTGTCAAACCAGAACAGCTCTCTTCTTCTCCCATGATGTATTTAGACAGGAATAATAATATATCTATCATTATACCCATCAGGGTGGTTATCTACAGGGACAGATAATTTTGTTCTGTTGCCTACATAATTAAGGAACACTTCTAGCAGCAAAGAGATCCCAGCTCGTATCTTTTCTTGCTGAGATTCCATTATTTCTTTACCTTCTTCAAGATTTTGGTGTCAAAACCATTTGAAGGATTGCAAAGCCCCGTCCTGACCCTGCTGCAGGTTAAGGGATCACACTGAGCACCTCCTCCTTTGTACCACACTGCCCCCGGGCCAGGTTGTAAATCAGACCTCAAAACTGATCCCTGTTAAAAATAATCTCCCCAAAATAGAAGAGAGAAGGAGCAAGGGTTACCAGGGTTATTTTTAACCTGGGTTGGTTCAATGGTCTGATTTACACTGGGGAGCCAGAGGAGGTTTTTTTTCGCCCAGTGCGGGTGGCACAGCCTGGTGTGGAGCACAGGGAAGGGTTGGCTGTGGGCACAGGGGATGCTGAGCTGCCTTTGAGGCTGAAGCCAGAGTGTGGTAAAGCTCAAGGACACCACTCAGAAACCATAATAAAACCATTCAGCAGCAGGGGTAGTGGGAGATTCAAAATAACTACAATGGAGCAGTGTAATAAAACTTAAACTGAAACCAAGAGACCTGCAGACAACACCAGCATCTCTTCTAAACATCCACAACCTGGAGAGCCATAGCCAATGCAGTCATTCCTCTGATATTTTGCCTTTCAACAGCTAATACTCTGATTCTACTACCTTCTGAATACCATTCTTCTGAATTTAGTATGGGAATTTCAAGAGATATCTTCAGGTGAGTCCAGATCAATTAAAAATAGGCAGCTGTAAATCCTGCTCAGCTATTTTGAATATTTCCTTAAAACCAGAGAATTATAAATGGACTGTGACCCAAAGTAAATAGGTTTTATTTGGTAGTTTGGTTCAATTTGGTTGATCATGGAGTGTGAAATGTTGATAAAACAGGAACATTTCCTTCCCTCTTCTACAAGTAAGAGCAAAAAGAAAGGGATGAGAAGAAGGCCACTATTACTGGGGATGGAGAAAATATCCTAACCACTGTCTGGTATGCAAAACAGGAATAAAAATATCACTTTTACAACCCAGCTAACCCAACATCACCTGATATTTCAGACAGACATACAGCTAGTTTGAATTATTGAAACTACTTATGAGGTTGATTTTTGACACTAAAGCCACACACCTACAGTTGTGTTAAGCTAAATGCATCAAAGGACAATAATGATGGAAATACCTTTAGAAGCCTCAACTATAGATCTGATCCACTAAAAATTGCAGTATTTTAAAACACCAGCATGCTTATGTGGACAGAATTCCTTTCAGTCAGTACTATGTTTTGCCTTTCTCCATATGCTACTGCTTGTATTCAAAAATTTAATATCTTAATACCAACTGTGCTGAGTTAATAATCTCCAACATAGTAAATGTTCAGCTTTAAAGGGGATGTTTAACCTAGCATTACACTGTACCAACATTATTTTTAACTCAAGCTGTTGTTTTTCAGGTTTTTTTAATTCAAAACAATATGGTCTACACAAATGACACACATTTCCTGTAAGTCAAAAACTGCAAAGCAAACAGATGGAGACCCAGACTAAGGAAAGAATTAGAGTATCAGAATACAAAAGTTGCTCTTTGAATCCCAATTTACATGTAGAGCCAGATCCCAATACTAGCATCACACTGTAAAGCTCCTACATCCTTCCTGACTTTCTTCTGTCTTTCACATTACACTGAACCTTGCTGTTAGGAGACCTGCAGTCTAGCTCCACCTGTTCCATAAAGAATTATAAACACAGATTTTGGCCTTTATTTTAGAATTCATTTCAACTGCTCCTTCATGAAAATGATGATCTCGTGTAGCTGGAAAATAAATCCCAATCCTTGTGCTGACCTCTATGTCAGTGCATCTCTTTAGAAGAGCTACCTAAATTAATATTTAGGAAAAGAAGAATGGGCATTTAAAGGAAAGCAGAACAGCCCTGTGTTTAAGAGCATAGTCCTATGTACTTGCAGCCTTTAAAGAATATCCCCTTGGGAAATGAGTGTTCCTCCTCCCTACCCTCATGTTTTTCTAGGGCAGAGAAGAGCATCAAATATTACACTGAGAAAAGTATGTCCTCAAGACAGCTGAAATGTGATTTCCCAGGAAGAAAATGCAAGAGGCAGAAAGCAAGTTCTGCAGCTCAAACCAGACAGCATTACACCGGGCTGACACTGCTAAAAATTCCCCTCCCTCCTTCCCAATCAATATTCTAGATGGGAAAAGGTTTAGCTGCCAGATTATGAAACTCTTCCCCCAGTGTACTGCAGGAGGAAGCAGATGATCAAGATTTCCCTAGATTTAAAGCATAAGTAGCATAAAGCTGTCCTTTCCACTTCCATAAAATTATTTTTTTCTTCAAAGTACTTTCAAATTATCTGTAACAAAATCAGAATTATCTTTACAGTGGTACTCAAGGATTGTGATTTCTGTCACTATGCACTGAGAGCTGGCATCTAGAGACACTCTAGGTCTTAACTTGATTTAAATCATGCAATTAAAATGCAGGTTCCGTTTTCCAGGTACCAAAGGACTACAACCTACATTCAGACAAACTCAAAAATCAGAGACATATTAACTTAGATAATCACCAAGAGCAGAGAGAGCCAACAATAGTCCTTCAACATCTGTGGCTAATGCAAATCCAGTTTAAAACCTCAACCCTACAAACATTTACATATGAAATAGTTAATCATGCCAATGAAGTAAGCCACCAGTAAAAGTTATGCACACGCCTAAACCTCTGTAGACTCAGGGCTTAAAAATTTAAGACAATACCTTTGCTAAGAGAAGAAAAACTAGTTTTATTGGAGCACTGTTATTCCTGAGGTTGTCTGTCATTCAACACCTCAAAGAATCTTCACTGAACTTGGAATTATTTATAGACCTTGTAAGGCACATATTTACACCTTGCTTTCAGTGAAAAAAAGGAAAAATTAAAATAAATTACTGCACCCCAGTTGAATGGAAGAAGAAAAAGACCTCTGAGATGGAAGATACAAGGAAAATCCAGTATTTCAGTACCAGGTAGGTCACAGGAACTTGTTGCAGCATTGTTACAGATCACAACCTGAACTACACAAACAATGGCAGTAGGAGAGCTGTGGGCACACAGCCAGTGCAGAAGCACAGAGGGTGGAGCAAGGAACCACTGTCTTCTCTCTCAAATATTCTCCTAAAACTATCTTCAAAGCATGAATTTTTCTCTATCCCCAGCAGGAGACATCATCCATGAAGGGACTGAGTATTTCTCTGAGTAACACTGACAAATACCTAAATCAAAGAGGTGTCAAGTTAAAAATCTCAAAATCTCAAATTTAAGATGCTTTAAGACAAAATGACAATGACTACATTTTATGTGCTAGAGAGAATCGTACATCCCCCTTCCACCAACCTGTCTGTGCCTGTTCAACATTGAAAATTATTTGAAGATTACAGTGCAGTATTTCCAATTATCTGCTGATGTCACCTGACTTCTGCCTTGTACCCAAAGCATGTGAGTTTGTTTGGTTATTTTTCTTTTGATAAAGACTGACCAAAGCAGAGAAATTGCTAGAAGCAGCAACATTTGGAAAAAGTAATTGTTGTTGGTCTCACAGCCAGGCTTGTTCAATAATGTTTACATATCAAGAATTACAAACTGAATTAAGAATTGCTGTGGTGAAAACTATCCCACATCTTACTACTATTCGCACTTGCACTTTCATTTCAAGTGTTTGGGACTGCTGGATACAAAATTTTGGTGTAAATGGATCACTGATTTTCAATACATCATTGTAATTCCTCCCCTCAGTCCCCTGGAACAGTGCACAGAGAGAAAAATACAAGTTTTGAAACACTTTTGCATTACTGCAAGTAAAAGGTAGTTCATGGGAATTAACAAAAATATCTTTGCAGTGTTTAAGTGTTCAGTGTTTGCAAACTGTATTTTCACAGGCTTCTGCTACAAGTCTGGTTGAGATACAGGAGAAATTAATCACCATGAGTGGGCACAAAGTTGTATCATCAACTAAATAATTATCCTTTATGCATTTACTCTGGGACTGCTGGCACCTCCAATGATTAACCAGGACTGGGAGGGCTGGGGCAAAGACTTTGTGTGGAGCCTCTGCAGAGAGCCTGGCCAACACAGGGTCTGAATCTGCAAGAAAACTCCACTGTTCTTCCAGAAGAGAGAAATCAGCATCATTAAACACCAACTAATCACCAAGAGAGTGCTATGTGTATGTCCACTCCTTTTGGGCAGGGCAATTCCCAACAATATCCAAACTTTACACCCAGCACTGTCCATCTTGACTCTGTGGCTGATTATTTCACCAGAGCACAAAAGCAGCCAATGGTCTCCATGTTCCTGAAGGATCAGCTGGAATATTCTGGCTGTGTTGCTGTCAATTTGATTAGCACTCATCAAAGGCACCTACTGCAGTAATTCCCAGAGAGCAGCTCACTGTTCTGGGGAAATATTTACTACAGGGCAGTGAAATATAATCATTTGCAAAAAGGCATGGCTGCAGCCACTGTGAATTACTCACCGGAGGGAAATCGAAGTCTATCTGGTTTGCTAAATTTAAGATGTAGTCGATTCGAAACTGGTTCTCTGGATTGGCTAGTTCCACTGGAGGTGCCAAATTGCCCATTGCTGTCACTATTGTCTGCAAAGAAACACAAGAAAAATATTGCAGAGTGTCTAAATAGCCACCTGGAATAGTTAAAAAAACAACAGCTCCTAAGTTTACCTCTATAGCTTCTTTAATATTGTTTTTAATATCCTGAATTTTCATTTTCTTCTCCCTGTAATAAAAAAGATACATCATTAAATTTATAAGCCACAAAAGCAGACTACCTTTTCAAAACAGCACGTGAACTTGAAAAACATTCCATCAAAGCTGTATTGTCTAAAGTGCTTTCAGTCACTAAAGACTACTGTAGACAGACTCATTTAAATATCTCAAAACTTTTCTACTTAAGCAGTAACATCTATTTGCATCTATTTTAAGCAGTAACATCTATTTCCATCCAAAAATCAGTGTCTAATTATGCTTTAATAAAAACTTACTACAGCCTTAGACTGGGACTAAGACATTCTAGAGAATCAAACAGATTCTGATTCATTTGAATGCAAAATACTAGACATACGTGAAAGTTCTTTAGCAAAGTATACACTGGAAACAAACAGAAAGGAAAAAAGAGTGAGTTACTAAAAGCAGAAACAAATGAAAGGAGACCAAAGAACCTCAAAGCACAAAAAAATTAAAGCACAAAAATGATGCCTTAGCAGAACAAGCCAGAGCAAAGCACTCAACTTGACACAAGACATTCAAACAGTCCAGATGTGAAACAACTGTAAAGGGTTAATCCAAGTATATAAAATTATCCTTGAATAAGCAGAGGAGTAGGCTAGAAACACATTCAGAATGAGCACTATCATTTGGGATTAACTGCAGTCACATTAAGAAGTCCAACAGGCTGGAGTAGGACAGTGCAAACCATTGCCTCTGCTCCTTTGTACTGTATTTTGTGTCAAATCTGACATCAGTTCATTTCAGTGCTAAATACTGCAATCAAATGAAATGCATGATCAAATATTTGGTATAACCAGGAATTAGCACCCTAAAAGTACTACTAGCATTGAGCCTGTAAAGTGTAACTTAATTGCAAAGCACTATGATAAAATTTTTCACATTATTAATTTCTTGCTGTACACAGGCTAAAATCACTACTTTGAGGTAAACCAAGTTAGCCATGTAATTACTAAAAATAGCCAGCTAAACTGTCTAAGTGACCTTTTAATCTTCATTGCTTTTACAGAACTCTTTGATTATGGAATATTTATATCAACATTTCAAGTTTTTTTTTCATTTTGAAAACTAACATTTTCCAGCACAGTGTCCCAGAGACTATGAAGCACCAACAGCATTTCCTTTTCTTGCCCTTTTAAAGACAGTAACTCACACTTTCAGCTTACAGAGCCCAGTCTGAAAACCTCATTTTACGGAGTTAATTCAGTAAGCATATTGCAAATGCTTTTTATCACTTTTTCCTTTCTATAATTACTCACAGACAAAAACCAAAATGAAACTGAAAGCACAGTCACCAATCAAGAATGCAGAAGGACAGCAAGGAAAAAAAAAAAAAAAAAGAGGGCCACTTCAATAACAAGGCAGACATAGATATCCAGGAGTGGTGGGAATTTTGGGTATCAAATAAAAAATTAATGCAACTTTTGTAAAAGACAGCATCAAGGAAAACAAGGCAGAGGTGTGGAGGATCTGGCTGTACATTCCCCAGCTGTGACAGCATGACTGCAATGCAAGAGCTGCTCTTCCAGAGGGGAAGCAAACAGCAGCACCAAATCACCACGTTCAGGATGAATCTGCTGTGTAGGAACGGCTCTGATTCAGCAGCACAACTCCAACAAACACAAATGTGATTATCCTAAAACACCAGCTCCTCACTGACCACATGTCCTCAGACGTTTGGGGCAGGGACAGGAAGGTCACTGAAGCTTGATGCAGAGAGAGAATTGAATGATCAATAATCAGATGAAAATTCTGTGTTTTCCTAGACTTCTTCACCTACCTACAGATCACCTTATTCCTGAAGATTACCACTTTTTTGCTTCAGACATTTGGCAGAGCTGATGAGAACAAGGCAGTGAGCCAAGAAAGGCCAAAAGCACTAAATTAAGGAAAATAAATTAGAAAGGATAAGAGAGAAAAAACTGAGAGCTTTTCACCCTCTTCCTTCCTAACTTCAATGCTTTCTGTTGTCTCAGGTCTTGACAAACTCTCCATTCCACAACCAAGACTCAGGGTGTACAAATAATTGTATTTTTCAGTACTGTACATATGGTTTCAAAACCATAATTCACTTTCAGTTTTTAAAAATCATGTTTAATTATTAAAAATACAGAAATAATGCTATGAAAGCAGGAAGTGTTTATCAATGACAGCGTAAGCAATTTGCCTGGCTTTTATTCTGCCTCCAAATTTCAGCTGGATCTTGAACTTAATGAATGTGTACCCAGATTCTGCCCTGTTTAGATTAAAAAGGCAATCGGTAGCTGAAAGCCAAGCAAGACACCAGTATTTTTCAGGAATTAGCACTCAATTTGCTTTGGTTTGGAGTATCACTACAGAAAGAGAAGTTGAGGGTGTTTGCATTGTTTATAAGCAAACTCTCATTATTCTCTTTTCCCTGAAACACTTGCTGTTTATTGTCTCAAATCATCAATGAGGTGCACACTGACCTGACTCTTCCATGCCATACGACAAACCTCATTATTTTAATTAAAGATTTCAGTCAAACTTCCACATTTACACCTCTTGGCTGATCCTCTCACCACTAAGTGATAATGACTACGGAGAAATGTTAACCTGCAGCAATTAACAAAGTGCTTGATTACCATCATCATCTTTACAACAAGGATACTCATAGTTCCTATTTCTGGTGGTGTTGCCATGGCCCTATAACCTGCCCAGTAAACAAGGAATCCTATTACACAGCAGTGAATGTATCAGGGCGCTTTGTGTTTTGTAATGTTTACTAGACATAAACTTTCCATGACAATGAGACAATTTATTCTTCTGGAACTCAGCACGGTTTCATCAATCACCCATCCAACAGCAGCTTGCAAACAATAACTTCTCACAAAAAAAAAAAAAAAAACCTCAAAAAGGGGACATTCATTTTACTTAGGGACTACTGAGGTGAAGCACACAAAGGCAACATCCCAATGCTCTG
>VWYP01008890.1:0-31533 GCA_013400435.1 Pycnonotus jocosus | reverse complement strand
ATCCCCATGCCCTGCCAAATTTTTCTTTTTTTTTTTTTTTTTTTTGATACCTAGCCAGATTGCACCTCAAATTTCCAGAAGTACTCAAACTCTTATTTTCCACAACCACAAAGACTGAATATTCAACTCAGATTCTTTCCTTTTTAATTTCTTATTCCCAGGTGTTGGCACTAAACTACAAAAGAAAAAAAGCTGGGCTGCCAAAATGTTTTTCTGTGGAACATCCTGAGCAGTTTGGGAATGGCACCAATGCTCTCCTGGCTAAGGAATGACTGATGTCTCTGCAGGCCTGTTCTGTATCTTTAGATGTCATGGGTTAATAAGGTCATATTTTTAATCTTGTTTAAAACTTTTGCTTAGGCTGTGCAAGGTAGGCCAAACAAAGCATTAAACTCTATTAGTTGAGGATTAGAAGAAAAATCTCAAATCCTGCTGTTTTCAATATTTAAATGGGCCAAAGAAAAGCTGCACATAGCTTTCAGGAAAACTAATAAAGTCTATTTTAGGTACTATAAAAAAAGATGACATTTTAATTCAAGTAACATTAAATCAGAATGACATCAAAGGTCAGAAAAATCAAATATTCCTTGATAACCAACCTAATCAGTATTTAATAAAGAACTTCTCCACCTGTGGTTGAGCTTTACTACTAAAAAGGCAACATTTTTCCTCAGACTTTATCAAATCTTATGCAAAGAATACATTAACAAACAGTTTATAAGAATGCAAACTAATTTAATTTTAAAATTAATTTCTGGTTTACTTTACAGATAATAAAAATGACCATTACTTGGGAAAAAAAATACCTAAAGTTTAAAAAGAACATTCCAGAGGATAAAGATTCAGTTCACCCTGAAACCTTCTGCATCTCCCAGATAGAGAAGTAATTTTTAGAAAGGGTTCTGAGATTAATCTTCACAACAAAACATGTTAAAGAATTAGGGGGAGACACAGATGGATGGACAGGGACGATGGGACATCACCCATTAATCTAATTCCTAAAAGCAAAATTCCTTTATGCCATTAATCTAATTCCTAAAAGCAAAGAAGTCTGAATTTTTTGATCAGCGCAGACAGGTTAGGAAACCCTGGAGAGTTCTGCAGCTGTGGAGAATATATAGACTATTTTAACAGGATATATTAAAATGTAGTCAGAGTGTTAATACAGAGCCTTTGTCTCCTTTACAAGGCTGTAAACAGCCCAGCCTCTATCACCTTCAGGGACTGGTGTAATGCATAAATTACCTTTATTTCTGAAGCAGTCAAACTTCGCTGACTCTTGAACCTGCTGACATTAAAACTGCAGCAGGGCAAGGCTTCCCTTCCCCAGGCAAAGCACCGCAGTTCACGAGTCAATTTGCAAGTGGAAGAGCCAGAATTAAAACCCTACGAAGCAACTCATTTGCCTCTGACTTTTTACGGTAGAAAATGACATTGTTGTGTTTCACACAGGTTCATCTCCCTGCTTTTTCAGGTGTTGCCAAGAAATGTGAATGCCCAGGGAAGCAGCCACGGGCTGTCCCCTTCTGCTCACCTTCAAAAGCCCAAATTACACACTGACAGCCAATGAAAACTTAATAGATCAATTTTGTTTTAAAACACAACTCAGTTCTTTGACAGGCAGTCATGCACTTCACAGGCACGTGGGATATAAACATGCCTATTCATCTAAATACGGTGTCTTTGATGCAGTGAAAGATGCTGATGGATTTAATAAATATTCCATAAAATCTGCAATAAAATTTATTTACTGAACCTCACGGAAACTAAGAGCACTACCTGCCAATCCACCACAGAGAGACAGAGTTGTGCAGTCAAGATCTTCAAACACAAGACCACGAGCAAGGAAATTCAATTAAGGTTTTGCTACCAATCCCCATTACAAAAATCCTGCAGTACTTTTTACAATTCAACTAAAAGATAAATTTGTTTCAGCCTGGGTTATTTCTAACAGAACATGGCAATTACCTCAAAATATAACAGCTAGAACAGCAAAGAGGGCAAAGGCCAAGTTAGAGGCACTTGAAAATGGGAGAAAACAGTTGCCTGGAGTATTCCGAGTGAAGCTGAAATAATTCATCTTAGACCTGTGACAAAGTACCAATTTTACAGACAAAACTACTAAAATGCAATAGCAAAACCCACTTTGTATCTTCTGCAAGCTCAACACCATTTATATCACACTGCTGAGGTACCTCAGTAGTTCTGCCAGCTTCAAAGAGATTTTTCTGGTTTGTACTGCTCAAGCCCAGAAAGGACAAACCCTTGCAGTGCCATGGGGCAGGAGCTGCCTCACAGCAGAATTCTACAGTTTATAACAGGAAATAAGATTTACTTGGGTCCTCACTTGCAGTGGAGCTGAAAGAGATTTTCTAACCACATTAATACTTTGTTCTTGGTCGGCAGCTGTGGTAAAATGAAATGGTACCCAAGGCACAGGGAACTGACACAATGCACCCTACAAAGCACTGCACAGTCAGTGTGTGCTGGTAACTCTGACCACACAGGGGTTGAGCATCTCCCTGGAAGCACAAGACCCTTCCTGCTAAGCAGTTTCCCCTCCCTACCACTATGCTCTTCCTCCACCCCAACACTTTGCAAATTCTTTGTTTTACTTCTCCAAAATTCCAAGTATCAACACACTGTACCATTCAGCTACCAAAGATCTGTGAGAGGAAATAATATTAGAAAACAAACAGCTATGAGGATAAACTATTTGCTTTCTCTGTAAATAAGTAACACCTTTTGAAAAAAAGAAAAACCCACCAGGCTGAATAATTTTGTCATGATATACTTTGAATTAAAGACACAGCTAAGAATTGATTATGTTGAACAGATCTAACTGTGACCTAAATTATTTGGGAGAACTTAGTTCAATTATCCCCTGAAGCATAATCACTTTTTCACACAATATGTCATGCAACGTATGGAGTAGACAATACAAAAAAGGCTTCCACAAGTTCACTTCTAAAGATTATGAAAAGCATTTTAAGTTGCTTTACCACTGCTTGTTTTAATACATTGCAGTATTTTTCTCCATGAGTAACGTGCACATCTTACTATGTAGCCATAAACACATGAACATATGATAAGAAATGCAAGCACAAAGAGATACCTTCTATTAATGGAATGACAGAACCATTCTCCAAGTTAAAAGTCAAGAAACACAAATTACTGAAGTGTTGATTAACAAAACACACATCACAGCTCGGTGAAAGCAGAAATCTTGTTATTTTTGACCATTATTTAGGTTGCAGTGTTAGGGACTGAGACGTGACTTGTTTCTTATCTTTGGGAATGGTACTACAATGAAATTATATCAAACTCTAAAAAAGGCATCCCCAAATATAAACGTAATAAACTCCATTTTTAGGTTTATTTTATCTCTGCTCACTGTGATACCCAAAGTGCAAAGGTTAAAGGGTAACTTTATTCTGCCTCTATGGATATTCTGATGCAAAGACTGGCTGTGGGCAGACTTTGCTCCTGATGAAGTTCCAGGACTCTGGCAGCAGGCACGTGGCACCCTGATCATACCACCTGCCCAGGTGGATGTGGCACAGAGATGCTATTCTGGCTCTAAGCCACCTTGAGGCTCCCCTTCAGCTTTGCAAATTCCTACACAAAACCCGTTTAACTGGTTTACAGTCCCTTTATACCTGTTAGTGGCACAGAGAGACCATCACAGACACAATATTAAGAAGTGTAATTCTGCTTATCCTGCTCCATTTACCTCAACTAATTAACTAGCAATAGTTTAGGTAAGGGATGAAAATAGAATTGTTCACAAAGAGCTCTGTGATGTACGAGCTTGACAAAGGCCCTTTAGTTCCTGCTGTGCAATTAAACACCTCTGTAAATTGCAAACCCTGCCTGTAGCTCCCCAGGCATTCAGAGGGGAACACACCGGTGTCATTTTCTTGCTCTTAGTACAGGTAATTAAAGCATATTGCAATAAAAGGTGTCCTCAGAAGCTGAGCATTCTCTCCAGACACTCGATACAATAATTAACAAGGCTGTAGAGTCTTCAGAGGACACCTCAGAACCGGCAGGAACAGGAGGACTCAAGGCAAATTGCTGAATCATCTTGCCTTGTACAATTCACTACTTTGAGACAATCAAACTGCTGTCAGGAAGCAGAGCCCTTTTTAATTATTTATTTAAGTATTGTGAATGTAGCCATTATTAACACAGAATGAAGGAAATGTCCACTGCCCATCACATTTTTTTTAAACATTTCTGCCCAACTGTGCAGCAGCGCTGAAAAACAGCACAAGACACCTCTCGGGATGTCCCCTCTGCTGTTCCAGACTGTCTGTTTGTACTGCCACCCCTCAGAGCAGAACCAGCCTCCTGTGTTCTCCTTGATCTCTGCATGCCCAGAAAAAATACTATTGTGGGAGTATTTAGTGCCCAGGCACTGCACACACGTGGATCAACAGCACCTGCTGTTAAATCTGGGCCATTTGCTGTGCTGTTCATCACCTCACCCTTTGCTTTCAAACACAGGCAGGTAACAGCAGCTGTGGGGGGTTCCTGTTCTCACCTCAGTCCTCACTTTCAAAGCACTTTTGTCCAACCTTTGAAACATGAATTTGATGAGTGTTCTATGCATGCCATTTGCTCTAAAACTGTTTTGCAAATGCCTGCATTCCAGTACCTTCTTCAGCCAGGATTGGGTATGATGAAGCTTTTGAAGAGAAGGCAATCACACCCCAGAGCTCTTCGGGGTTCGTGCACAAGAATGAGAGGAATAGCTCCTGTAATGGCTGATGACCTCAGTGCTACTTAAAGCTGAAAAAGTACACAGCTGGCTAAGTGCCAATATTAAATGGAAAGAAGCCCTAAAATAAAAATGGCAGAACAGTGGATGCCAAGTAAGTGTAAACACAGACCAGCCAAAGCAGGATGCAGTGCAGTAGGGAAGACACTGATGAGACAGGTGGAAAATGGTTGATCCTGAAAATCCCCTGATTTTTTTTTCTCTTTTTTTTTTAGTAGTTATGATCTCTGTTATCATCTGAAACACTTCTGGCATGTGATATTGTAGACAGACAATCAGGAAGGTGGTTGCCTCCAGCAGTGACAAAAGGCAAGGTTTTTTGCCTCACTCAAATAAAAAGCAATTATCTAACATATTTCACCATTTTCCCCCTGGTACTTCTAAAAAATTCCATTAAACTCTCAATGACCCAAACCCTTAACATTTTCTAAATGCTGTAGGATTTAGTATTGGTAGCTCCTAAGTTCTACAATCTGAACAGGAAAGCAGTTAAGACAGGGGATGTAGACCCAAAAAAACAGGGAACTATTTGGACAGGAACAACGGAACTGTTTACCAAACTATACACTGAAAGTTAATATTTCAGAGAGATACTAACATTAAATGCTTTGTTCACCACACTTTCTTACAGTGGTGTTAAATTGCTGTCACTGGATCAATTCTTCTCTTCACAGCTGTTAAATCCAGAATTTTTACCATGAACAAAGTCTGAATCAAGGAAGATTTCCAAAGTTATCTTCAAAGATAAAGAGCTGTCAGGTACATGCAACTTTGCTCATAAGCCTTAAAGAATTACAGATTTAGCAGTATCACCAGGAACTAGAACAGCCCCTACTGATCTCTGTTTTTGGGAAGTTCAAGTTCACAGTCATTCTTAAGAATGTGCTGTTGCACCTAAATAGTTATTTCCATTGTACGCTCTATTAAAATACAAATTTCAGTAGAAAGACAGTTTTCCGAAAAACATTATAGATGTCATGTTTCCATGTAAAGCCCTAGCACAGAGTTTCCTCTGAAACACTCAGAAAAAATATCTTGTGAAATTTCTCAAGGCCTGACAGATTTCAAGAGTTGTAGTTGTGTATTTATACTTCCAGACTGTATGAATTTACTATGGCTATGCACATAAACCGCAATTTTAGGACACAGAGCAGCTAAATGTTGGAATGAGCAAATCTGAAAATGTGTCCCTTGAAGACCCAGGCCAGGGCATGGAGAGACAGGTAACACAGCACACAACAAAGCAAGGTGCTGACAACTTTGGCTCTAATCCATCAAAGCACTTAAAGCACATGTTTAATTTTAAGCACATGAGTAATTCTATCAACTTTAATGGGGCTACTCATGGTTTAAGTACTGTGATGGATATGGGCCAGAACACCCAGAACCTTTAAGAATGCTGCATGGCCTATGTTTCATAGAGAAAATAGAGCATTCTCCCACTGAACAATTAAGTTATAAATGCTTTGAAAGAAAAAATTACCATAAATTGAACTCAGCTATGTTTATGTAAACCCAGAGATGGAAGTTCTTCCACAGCCTCTGAAGATGAAATATGATGAAGGTTCTCACATACAAGATGGCCACAAATTTTTATTTTGCCCTTCTTTTTCTCTGACAGCTCTGAGTCACCTCTGCCCATCACACTTTGTTTTGAAATAGGGAGATTAGTTAAGTACACCAAAAATTTAGCTACCAGTAACATTCTTAATTAAGATCTTTTGGTTGCAGTTTGCAAACATCAGTACTGCAGCCTTTCTTACCTGTCTCATACATGTCCAATTGCAACAGGCTTAACTCCTGTCTAACATTCATTTTCGATATTCGAAGCTGTGCACATGCCTCTTCTGTACAGATACAAGGTGCTGCAAGTACGTGTCTTCAAGTAAAATTAGGATTTCTTTCAAGTAGTTTAAATAGCCAATATTAAAGATGTGGAAAAGAGACAAAACCCCACACCTGATCTGCAAGTTTCTAGCTAGGACAGCCTCTCTGAATTAGTGGTGACTTACTCACTCTCCAAACCACTCACTTGATCTTGTTTTATCTTAATATGGCTCCACAACATGTGACCAAGTCTCATGAAGTAATTTGCTAAGAAAGGGAAGAATGGAACAATTTGAGAGATCACTTACAGATTATTTTCTTCTGGGTTTTTTGTTTGTTTGAGGGTTTTTTTTACTTGTTGGTAAACAAGCAGCAGAAAGAACACAAATCCAAATATCTTCTGTGTGGACTATGCACTCTGAGATATCTGCAGCAAAGGAATTATAAGCTACTACTTATGGATTTTATTGCAAATGAAGTACACTACCAGGGAACTTAAAAACGCTATTAAACACAATTCTAAAGAAAAAAAAAAAAAGCTTTGAAACTATGTTACTGCAGAGTTTCCACTTTTTTAACCAGAACTGTCAGTTTATTAAAACGGTGTACCTAGAAACAAATTTTGCAGGGCTACTACTGTTCACAGATTTAATAATAATTTTGACAATTTCTCATTTGAAAAGCTTTGTAAGTTATCACAACAAAGTGTTTACAGTTATTTTTGTATAACAAATGAGTTTATCCTTGACTTCTAATATTTCTACTTCACTTGTGCACATCTATCACAGCAGTGAGCCACAAGACTGGAATCCTTGTTGAGAAGGGAAAGGCAAAGCGACTGTGTCTGCAAAAAGCAGTTCAAAATAACTGTGACAAAGCAAGCTTTTCTCCAAAAAAACCTACAAGAGGTCAAAGCTGCATTTCAGGCAAAAGCAAATCAAAACAGAAAAGCACCACAGACTCTGCTTGCAAAAAAAAAATACATGGCTGTGCTTGTCTCAGTGAAATCGTCAGCACCACACACAACACTCAGCTAAGGTTGTCTTTATTTCACGTTAACACATCCGATGCTTTTGCCACATTGTGCCATCTTTAAAACATGGAATGTGCTTTATCTTGAGAGCCTCGGTGTGTTGTCACAGCTTCCAGCAATCCACTGGTTAATCAAGGCTGTTACAGTACGTTCAAACACAGACCTGCTTCAATTCTGTTTCAAACTGGAACTTAGGGTGGTTTTAAAGTATTTTATTCTAGAGTCCCACTCCCTGTTAATTGATCTTCCCTTACCTCTGGCACAAGTGCCAGTGAGCAGGTAATCCTCAACAGATCAAACCTACCAACATCTACCAGAAATAAACCATTCAGCTCTGTTACCCCTGATTACAGCTCACAGAGACCTTCACAGATCAATGTTTATAAAGGTTTGTTAATGTTACAGTCACACAAATGCCTACTAATGTCTATGTAGTAAGAAGCAAGTATATTATGACACAAGATGACAAGAATTAAAACAAGCTAAGTTTGGCGTGAGTTAGTCCCACTGAAAGAGCACTTGGATCCGAAAATCAAAACTCCTGAGTAGAGTCTCAAGTAATCTGACTGCACTACTACATTTTATTTTGCATCTCCTATACCACTGATTTTACTACTGAATTTTTACTGAGACAAGACCGTGCCAAATCTCAAGGTGGCACGAAACAGGGGCTGAATGCCCCCCATAGCTGGAGAGCTCAGACCAGCTACGACAAAGCAATGCTGCTGTGGGCACCAAACGAGACTCGCCACGGGGAACCAAGCAGGGAACAGTTTGCACAAGTCTTAGATTGTTCTAAAAAAAGATTCCAGCAGTAAAAAGCTTGTTGGACTAAACCAACACCTGCTTTTTCTTATGAAAGGTCTCCTCCTGTCACTGGTGCCACTGAGCCCTCTGCAGACACCAAAGCTGCTCTAACACCTCCTGGAACATCACTGCAAGGGAACACAAAACTTTCCCCTGTAGATTAGCACGTTCCAACCCTAAAGCTCTGAGGTACAGTAACATTGGCTTGGTTACAGCAAAGGTCATTCAGATCAAGTTAAGGCTGCCCTCGACGTAAAAAATAAAGGTATCGTTTCTATCTGTTAAGTGAACAACCAAAGCATTTGCATTTCCTACACAGCTCGTGGGAAACTTCTGTGATTATTGTTTTAGACAAAGCAGTCAAGGAAGCACAGACTCCCCTGTAAGTTTTAAAATCTGTTTTCTAATGTTTTCAAATCCCCTATTGTTAAAAACAACACAGATGATGTCTCCTGAAACTGTACAGTTAGAGGAGGAGGAGTTTTCCATTGTACCTTACTCGTGCAATTGCCAGTGGTTTTGGCCAGTTTCATGTTCTGAAAAAGTTTTCTCTATTTTAGTCCTCCAAAGTAACAGGAATGAAAAATTATGATCTTAAGAAAGGCAGTCTCTAAATACAGCCAAATTAAACTTTAAACTCAGCAAAGCTAAATGAAAACTGTAGCTGATAGCATACTTTCCTCATATGCTCAGTGAAGTTCCAGTGTATGTACACACAGATACCCTGACACACTCAGACAAGCAAAGTTACTCTCTTAACAGCCCAGAAATAACACAGAAATTATTTATATCCAACTTTTCATGCAAAAGAGATGAACCATTTCAGATGAACTGAATTTCAAAGCCAAGACTGGAAAAAGGAAGCATAAGGCAAAAGTGCAAAGAATCAAATTTGTGACTTAAGAAATTCTCCAAGAGCAACTTGACACCAAAATCATCAGTCTCAAAGGCTACACCATACTGCTAACAAGTCTAAACTCTGGTATTTTTGTACTGATTATCTCTGGTGGCCCAGAGATCAGCAAGTAGAAGGCAATAGCTGCCTTTAAGGTATCAACACTGATTTCTGTAATTATATTTCATATGATACAAGGTATTTTAATTTCTTTTCCTGTTACTATAAGTTTTGCACTACCAGAAGTGAAGATGATATAAGAAAAGTATTATTAGTAAACACCAAATATTACCAGGCAACAACAACAAAAATACTCTCACTTCCTTCCAAGCACAGACACCGTCAGCACCACATTAAACCCATTAGCAAAATTCTTCAAGCAGCGTCAGGGAATATTGTTTCAGGCAGCAGCATCTACCTGATGTTCTTGCTGGCCTGACTTTAGAAGACACTGTCAACTAAAAGACATCAAAAATACCTGGTTTTGTTCTACACATCTAGAGCTCTATTTACAGAAGAGCTGGAGTCGATTTATTGAGAGAATCACAAGTTTCTGTGCTGCTACTTCTGAAATAATTTTGCTTGGGATTAATTAGGGTAAAAAAAAAATCTTACTTCACTAAAAAGCTGCTGTAGAAATGAATCTGAAAACACAATACACAGTTCCCATACCTAGATACAATATTTCCCATTATGCCCACTCACTTGAAATGCATAGTAAGAGAACAATACTTTCAGGCCTCATTCTACCACAGTTCTGGACTTCCAGGGAACCCCAACTTTAGTACCAAGGGAATTCATTTAAGCAGGAAGGTACAATTTAGAATCAGAATGGTTCATGGATGTTTTGGACAAACAAATTCTGGATCCAAACTAGAGCCTTCCCTAATGCAACATAAATTAAGTGGAAAAATTCCAAACAGCTCTTATTAAACAGTCTGGAAGCCACAATGTGAAGAAACTTCCACTTTATTGTATTTAATATCTACATATATTTGAACTCAACCTGTAAGAAGAATGACCTTTTAGTGAGCTTAAAATTGGAAATTAATTATACCTGAATAAGCACATTTATTTTCATTTCCCCTGATAAAAGGGAAGTTATATTGTTGTAATTTAAGTCAAACTGTGACAATGGCACAATTATCATGTCCTGGTCCTGACCTGACATTTTTAAATGATAACAAAAAAGTAAAAGACACAGTTCATGCTGACAGTATGTAATTAATGAGAATGTTAGGCCAAAAGTTATGTGAGAAATTACTTGCTGATACTTAGCTCATCAGTTAGAATATACAGCATCTCGTCATAATTGTCCAATTACTTTCACAACATATGGTTCTTTAAATACAAATATTATTGTTTGAATGAGAAACTTACACAAAGCTGAGAAAAACAATCTCAAGAGAGTGTGTGTAACACAGCAAATTATTTAAGCAATATTGCCTGCGCACAATTATTGATCCAGCCAGCTGCTACCTTGGGTTCAACAAAACTACAGCAAAAGCTCTGAGAAACTGGAGATACCCTGGTTCTACCTGAATCTGACTGACCTCACACCCAGCTAATGCACAGCTATTAAACCAGGCAAAACAACTGTTTCACTGCATTCTATTTGAAACAACGGAAAACTTGAAACATCAAAAGGAAAATGAAGCTTTTTTAGATTATTCAAGTACAAGGCTTTTTTAAAGAAACAGACAAACATACTCAACATGACTTAAATTCAAAACTTGTTATGAATTTCACTCCTTGGAGTTCTTGAAGCAGCAGTGGCAGAACTTGAAGAGGAATCACAGTGAATCTCTTATACTTCTTCCCTTCTTCCCAAGTGCCATTTCTGACACATAATACTGGACTACACAAACCACTGGTCTAAACTAGTGTTGCACTGATTCTTAGAAATTCTCTTCCTAGAAATTTCAGCAGACCAGATGCCACTATGCTACAGAAAATGTGTGTTCAGTACCACAGATTTGATTAAAGGAATTTGGTGAATCATCAGTATCTACAACATTCTGAAATATATTATTTATGAGATACATAAAACAGACTACACAAATCCTTTTTATTTTTTTTTTTTCATTTAAATAAGAGAAGCTGCTGCTTCTTAACCATGGGGTGAGAAGATACTTCCCAGCTACTGGGAGAAGAAAGGGGAGAATGGACCCTCACTGACATACAAGAGGGACAAGGCTCTTTTCCCAAATGTTTAACATATAGGATTGAAAAACCTCCTTCTCTGTGTAAAATTTCACACAAAGATAAACCAAGTTTATTCCCACCAGGTACAAGAGCGTATTTTCAACACATGCAAACAATACGCAGACATGCCCAACGAATTTACTACCTGGAAATCAGATAAGCACACCAATGTACCTACAGCATAATGATATTCACCAGCACCTCCTCCTGTGCTTTTGTGCAGGAATTAAGAGGGTCCTGTCAGCAGTTTAGACTTACAGAACACAACATAACCAATGGCACATGCTGTGTGTTCCAAACACATTTCTGAAATGTTTAAGTTATGTATTTCAGTAGGTTATTAACAGTTGGTGTTGGCAGCAAAAGGTGACATTTCTCTAAAAATATTAATGTAAACCTAGCCATAAACATTTTTATGAGTAAGTTTTGCACTGACATGAGCTAGTCAATCCTTTCCTAAGGGGCAGATTAAGTATTAAAGTACATCCAAGGTGTGGCATCGTATCAGTTTACCCTTAGTGGCAGTTAAACTTACACAATTAGAGAAAATTCTACATCGGCTTCATCATTTGAAATCAGAGGCCTGTGACAATGCTGAATTCTACCAAGTGATTTTGAGGGAAGAAATCCCAGTGGGGAACTTACAGCCTGAGCTGTTTAACTACAGATTAAGTCACTAGAGGGGAAAAAGAAATAAAATAACCATTTTTACATTACATGATAATTATGAAATCCACAAGGTATGAAGGTAGTGCAAGTGTTCTGTCTTAAGCATTGTGCCTCAGGAGTATTTCAAATATTTGTCTGACCTAGCTCTGCATTTATCCTTTCTGCATTAGCAATCCATAAAAAAAGAGAGGGGAGAGAAGAAGTATCTGGGTGATAATTTCACCGTAGGCAATCAACATTTATATCCAACATTAATATTCAGGAAATGCCCCAAGTCTCAATCATTAATGATTAAGTATCACCACACCCTGGAATATTTTACTACATATCTGTATTGACATCATGAGATCCAAACTTCAAAAGTAATTGCTTGCCATTTTAAGGATCTTCTTGGAATCCAGGGACGCTCACTACATCTATAGAAACTCCTGTGCCAAGGCAACAAACAACAATTTAAAAAGCTGTAGTCTCAACTTCCAACACACATCAGCAGTCGGAGGAAACTTTAGGACATTTTAAATATAAACAAGCATCTTCTGGGAGACAGAATTTAGAAAATTTAAACCTTAGACTAGGACTGACTTCTTCTATTTAGTAAGAAGTAATGCTTTATGTTTTATAATTTCACCTCACACTATCACACTTCTGCAATACACCTTGCCAGCTGCACTCCTGAATTTACACAGCCCAGCTCTTGGTGAACGCTCAGCACATGGAAATGGCTCTGGGAATCAAAACCACCCCTGGACACCCAACAGGATACAGTGGAGCACAGATGGCCATGTTTAAATGTTTACCACCTTCTGCAGTATTATTACTTTTAAAGACACTGATGAAAAAGTTGAAGTAAGTTATGTATTTACTTTCACTTTGCAAAAAGGACATTTATTTTTGTGACAAAGGTGTTCTCTCTAAAGTAATTGGGTGTCGTATTTTGTTGAAAGATGGATAAGAAGAGAAAAGCAACAAGGAAACTGTATTGTCAAATCAGATGACACATTTGCTTGAAAACCTAAAATTTAAGACACTGAGGCCATACTGAGTATCACTGCATATGCATCTACTTACAAAGGGTTAATGTACAATATGCAGCAGTTAATTGTCACAGATAACTAAAGTTAGAGTTCAATAAATTGGTAGAAGGATTATAGTGCAGTTTTATTACTACCTCCAACACTTTTACTGATGTGCTTATTACTTTTTTTTATAGCGTGCTGCTCTTGAGCAACCAGTTTATAATATTTACCCTTTTAAAACTAGATATACAGAGAATACATATATATAAAAAAGGGCAACTAAGTTTACATGGCAATACTGGTGCAGCAACTAACACATCACACATACACACACATATATATACATACACATAGTAATTACCCACATCTTGCATGGAGAAACCTACTTACAAGCCTAGAGGCAAGAGGCAGCTGCCAAAATCCACATATTTTATGCATTACAAAAAAAGCATGAACTAGGACTGGTCTTCTTCTCTTACAAGATGAGGATAAAAATACCACCACTACAAACAGTTTTTGTGTATGCATCACACAAACAGACACACACACAGACTATTTTTCTATCTCTAAATTACCTCTAGTAGCTGCAGAATGTCAAAAGAAATTCTAGTCCAACACAAATAACCTTTAGAAGTTGAAGGTGGTAAAAATACTACGTAACACTGGGATGTTTTTTCATTTGTGTTTTAACCTTGTGCAAGTATAGTTCTTTTGTATGCCCTCCTTAATTCAATTTATCCTTAAACCTAGAATGATCTAGTATTGTTTCCAGTCCTCACATTAAAAGCAACAACCAGCCAACTTAAATTCACTGCAACTGGAGAATAATTCACCACTCCTCACACAGAGCAAAACCCAGCTCCTCTCAGGCAGCCACTCCTTTGGGTCTGTGATTCAGATGAACACAGACTGACCCAAAATGTGTGTGTTCTGTTAGTAGCAGCTCCAAGCACCACTCTACCCATAAAATACCTTCCCCTCTGTGGAAGCACGAGCAGGAAGCCACCTTGCAAAGATAAGCTGTGGATTCGCACACAGAGCCTGAATTTTTGGGGGTTTATCTGCAGCTAATGCCTCCCAAATAATCCTGCCTCGTTTTGTTCAGTTTATCCTGAGTAGTGCCAAAATAGCCATGTGGAGATCCAGTACCCACAGGCTGAGCACAAAGCATGTAAAAATGTGTGTAAAAATCCTCACTGGAGCACGTCCAACACATGGATCTGTGTGCCACAGACACGGAGGGTGTAACTCACAACACATCCTACTTTGTGTATAAATTGACACATCCCCGTCTCTGACACATTTGCAGCACATCCCTCCTTTACTACCTTCTCTCAGAAATGGAATAAGCATCTTCCTAAGACCACCATCTTCAGGAAAAAATGAGTGGGAAGGAAAGGACTGAACTGTGACTGGGGCCAACAGTCCTCTAGACCAGAACTTGTAGGACAGCCCAGTTCTCTGCTGTCTGTTCATGGCACACAACTTGGAAATTCCAGGCAGACTGTGACAGGGAAAGTGAGTGTTCACAGTGTCAGAACCAGCTATAAGAACCTCAGATTTGAATTAAAACTGATTTTTTAAGAGTTAGTTAAAGGATTTTAAATTACCTTTTTATATAGGCAGTCATTGGCAATGGTGTCCTAAATTAGAAAGAACTCAAATTATGGCAATGTTAACTCAGATACTTTCTAACTTAAATGTATCTTCAATAATGTTTTGGTCAGTCTACATGAAACACAAAGTTTTCCTTTTGAATAACCTAAAACCAGAATTATTTTCCCAAATCAGGTTTCACTTCCCTTATGCTCTCCTTTGCTGTGGTAGGCTGTTTGCATCTCAGATCACATTTTGCACAGGAGACAGAATATAAAAGTAAGCTTTATTTACAGCTTTATAATTATTACAGCATTATCAAGTAATAAAGGACTTACACACAATCCTTCATACTTCTAGTTTGGAAGGCCTTGCAGCTGATAAATATTTTAATGAAACCCAAAACACACTAGGTGCATCTGCATGAAATAAATAGAGAGTGCTGGCTATGTATCAGCAAACACACAAAGAAAAATCTTCCCAAACCCACCACATAATCTGCAGTCCAACTAGAAACATGGGAAGTCAATACAGGTCAGAGGAAGAAATACATATACTAAACTTCTTCACTCTTGGGATTAAATCCTGCCCTCCGCTCTAGGAAGCATAAATATAATTGTGCATCACTCACTAAAAGGAAAAAAAATAGTCTTTATTTAATAATTTTATGATTGCTTGATTAGTGCTTGGAAAATAAAAAGCACTATTTAAGTGCTAAGTATTATTAGCTTTTTCAGAACATCAGCTCCAAACTTGCCACTCCCCATTTCCTTTCCTCGCAACTCCCTTCATTCATGTCATCAGAAGGCATCTTATTTTCAGCAACAACTACTCACCTTTTTTTTTTTAATGCTGCTGGATGTGCAGAACTACTGTTGAGGTTGCTTGGCAACCAGTGAGACATATCAGAAGGAGAGATAAGGTCCAGAATGAATGGAATTGAAGAGAACTATATTTGGGCTCCTTAGGAGATACTAACACACTCAAACTATACTGATTTGAATTACTCATACTAAGGTGAAATTTTGCTGTTTCTTTCAAAGTACAAAGTACAGAGATCCATAATCACAGAGTAGCACTAAATCCAATCAGCCACCTCCTCAGCCACATGCATGTCTCCCTCTACAGAACAGACATCAGAACCAGAGCTTTGACCTGGGCTAGCAGTTTGGAACAGCATGGAACAGTCAGGAAACACAGGTATTTGGGGAGTATTTTGAAGAATTTTAGGCCAGAGAGGATAGTTGAATACTTCAGTTTGCTTTTCAGTGTATCACAAGCCACCGTGCTTCTCCATATCCTTTAGTGGTGAGATGAAATTTCAAATCAAACTATTATTTCTGAAGGTCACAATTTGAAATGAAGATTGAGCACCCAGGACTCCTGCAAGGACAGAGAATTGCTAACAAAAAATCTGCTCTAATGATCCAAGGAGGTCAAGAAACCTTGTGCAGGAGAAGACGGAAACAAGCCTAGCAGTCCCTAATGAAAGAGTTTCTTATATCCAGCTCTTCAACTAACTTTATTTGCATCACTTGAGTAACAATCAACCAGTCTGGCCCGAAAGAGGATCTTCTGACATCACCTTAGACCCTGCAAGATCTTTGATGCTTCAGGAGGAAGTGAAAACAGTGACAAAAAAAGCAGCAAGATTATTTTAAGGGAAAAAAACCAAAACCAAAAGTCAACCCCCACGCTTCCCCACCTCTGTGATGCCTGTGGGCAGACACGGGGCTGAAAGGTTTCAAGGCTTCAAAGACCAACACAGAATTGCAAATACATAATAATGTTCAGGGTAGGAAAAGGAAGAATTTGCAGCATGTGCATCAGACTTTGTGCTCCTCAAGGCCACAGTGGGCACCCTGAGCACACACACACGTGCATCAGCAAGCTGAATCTTCAGGTGGATTCAAATATGGTTTAAAAATAAACCCCTACCTCCCTAAGACTGCTTAATTGATGCTTCCTCTCTCCCAACAAATTATTTCAAAGTATCTCAAATGCTAAGGAAGTCAGTCTCACGTCTGCCCTTGTTTTTAGGCATCCTTCTCACACAGCACCACCTCTATATGGCCATGAAATCACCTCTGGACACCCCTTTTCTGGACCTGGGACAACTCCTGTGGCTTCCTTTTTATTTTAAGTTCTTCCCAATAATTCCACATCCTTCATGAAGTGAAGGCACCAGCATGGGATATACTGTTTTAATAACACTCTTATCAGATTTGGAAGTCCCCTTTATCACTTATGTTTCACTTTCTCTTTTTTCAGTCATCCAAGTCTCCATCCAAGACATCCATTTGTCTTTTTGCCACAAAAACATCCCAAACCATACTAAGGTAATTTAACTAATTGACTTTTGAGTCCTTTTCCAATTTTACAGATACAATCTAAACTCTGACTCCTGTGGAACTCTCTCACGTTCAGCTGCATTAGAACAAATTTCTGAAGTACAACTTATCAGATCACTCCTCCCAGTAATAATTATAAATAAGTTATATAAATTGGTGTTTCCCATAGTTTCTCACAGGATATCCTCTGGGATTTTTCTTCATTGTTTATTGAAAATACCCATATTCTATTTCCACAACAATATCACAGAATCACACAGAGATGATCCCAATATTTTTCCTTCTAACAGACACCAAACTTCCTTTTCTGTTTGCAGCATTATCCAGGATGGAAACATTCTTTTTTGGGGTAAGGAATTATATAGAATATTTCTACTTTCTCTACCTATGTATAATTTTACCTTCTGTGTTCAGGTTAAAAAAAAAAATAAATCTGTGCCACAACAGTATTATTAAAAATTAAGTGAAAAAATATTCCTGTTTTTTTTATTGTCTGAAATTATTATCAAAATGGAATCTATGAATTTCAGTTAAGAAAAGAGATGCCTTGGTTGACTCCAGTTAATCTCAGAAAAAAAATACATTTTAAAAATTTATTCAGCATGAATAAAACTGTGAGGAAAAAGTGAGACATTATGCTGCCTACATGATTTCAAAGTGTTTTTCCCAACTCCCTACGATTGCCTAGAATACAGAAATGTTTTACTAAACTCGATCTTTTTCACTCATTTCTTGCCTCTTCCTTTACAGTGTCAAAAAGATACTTAGGTAACAGAACACTCCCAAGTTCTTCAGTAATAAACATAAGGAAAATAAACATTTGGTTGCATAAGATACAATTACATAAAGTGAAGACTGTCCAATTAAGTAAAAGCAAAACACAGAGGCAGCACAGAGCATCCCAAGTTCCCAAGAGTTCGGGGAAATTAAGAGTGACACAGTTCCAGCTCAAAAAAACTAACAGGCAAAATAGTTACATTTCAGATTTTCAAGTGTCCTATGTGTAAGTTACAGAGCATATTTTTATCTCCAATGTTCAGCAGAAGCAGCATGTGTTCCTATGAGTAACTACTTCGAAACAACATTAATCATTTTGACATAGCAAAATTAAAAGGTTGCATCCAATTTCCAGGTATCTATTTTAGAGTGCATCAAAACCCAGAACTGAAAATCCAGTAGCTTCCCACAACATAGAAATTTAATAACAAAAAAAACCCCACACAACCCCAATTAAAGCACATCTTCCAGAAAAGTTGTGTAACAAGCGTGCTGCAGAAGACATTGAGACAAAATACTGGGAAACTTGATTTTTTTTACCAACACTGAGCTCTGCAACTGTTTTGTCAAATATTTGGAAGTGTAGAAAGTGCTGCTCTGCCTGACCTGCACATGGATTTGGGGTTTGTGTGGGATATTGGGACTGAGGGGTCCCAGATTTCCTGAAGACTCCAAGTGCTTAACTGAGCCCTTTCCCTTTCAGTTTTCTCTCTCATTTAAAGGAAAAATAATTTTCCTAAGCTTTGCATTGTGCTTATAGTTTTCTTCCATGAATAATGCAGTGCTGTGATTACAGTCTCATTTCAGAAGATATTCAGTAAAATCATTTCAGTAAATGGCTTTGCCCTTAGGATTACTATATTTTGCTTATTAAAAAAAAATTGTTACAACTCTTAAGTTTTCCTATTTATCTTAAATAGTCTGAACCTGCTAAAAACAACAAAAATTATACAAATCTATGCCAGCCACTACTGTGCAATTAAATTAAAATTCATGAAACCTACTAGCTTAATTTTTCCATAGTAATGCCACATTAAACCAAATTTACCTAGCCTATTTTAATTTAAATTATATGGGTTAAAACAGGCATTACACATAGTTCTCTGAGCTTAATGTGCTAAGGTCCCACTACACATTTTTATCTATACTAAAAAAAAATAAAATTAAAAACCAAGCAAGATTGAAGCAAGGCACTCTTTGTTACCAGAAACTTAAGGAAGAAATTTACTTCACAAACACATTTCCTTGCAACGTTTTCTAATGAATATGAACAGTTATATTACATAGATAATTGTACTGTCAAAATAGAATAAAAATGTCTTAACTTGAAGGAAACCAAAGCGTTTCTATGCATGCAGACCTCCAGACAAGAAGAGAGTGTTTAAATCCCAGCGATTAAGGAGGCAGCAGTAAATCCCCCAGCAAGCTGTGAAAGCGCCATCCAAGGCTAAATGCAGCATCTCCTGGGACTACACCAAACCCCAGAAGGAAACCCTGCACACCTCTGCCTGCTCCATTAGCTCACCCACCACTCCTGGGAGGCTGCAAGGGTGCAGCTGGGAAGGGTAATTATTTTCTAAAAGATAATGACTTATTCAATAGCCCTGTGGAGAATACAGCCAGCCACAGGTAGCTCAGAGAGGTCACAAGCTTTCCTGTACTTCTGTAACAGCAACACCTTGGAACAGAACATCTCATTGAGATATTCCACTACTGCATCTTTCAAAAAGTGGATGCTTCTGCCTCTTAGCTGTCAAAAATACCCCTCAATGCATTGCTGTTTCTGTGCAAGCTCAGCTGTAAACAAGTAATTCTAATTAACTGCATGTTTACATTAGAGTACAGTTGTAGAAATAACTATCAAAAGCTGATGAAGCTACACTTGCACCGTATCCTAAATGCTTGGATTTATTATTAACTCCAGGTTCAACTGTTGAAGTAAAATGTAAGGCACGCTATTTTTAACACCAAGATTCAAGTTATACTAAAAAAAACCCCTCATCAGTGGAAACTCCTGCGTTTCAACTTGAGAGCTCTGAATGACCAAGATTTAGATGAGCAATTTCTGTATCTCAGCTCTTCATCAGAGATGGGACCTGGGTAACCCTAATACACAAATGCATGATATAGCTAAAAATAAAGATAGAGGTAACTTTGCCTGCTGGATTACACTTCAAAGCCTTAGCTCTGCCTGCCTTGATCTGAGACGCTGGGGAAGGATGTTCACAGAACTGGAACAAGAGCAGTGTTTTCACTTTTTAGAAAAATGCCTCCAAACCCCCAAACCTCCTCCCCCAGCCCAAGAGAACAACACAGGAGCTCACAACCTAAGAAACAGGAACAAAAAATCCCACTCATATCTGGATTGCTAGAAGGAGCAGGGAAAGGCACAGCTTTTGTTAATAATAAATTTTATCTTATGTGACAAAACCACAGAGTTTTAACATAACGAAAATGAAAAAAAAATTTCCCTGCCGGAATGACTGCCAGGAGAGAAAACGTAGCTAGATCATGAAATAAGAGGAATCTTCAAGGTTTGCAGTAATGTGAACGAATAGTTTTAGTATCAAAAAGGTAACTGTGATAATTTAAGATGATAAGGACCACTCAGTTCATATATAAACTAATTCAAGCATCCATCTGGAAAAATTAGTAAAAATTTTAAAAAAAAAATCAGAGTACTGCCCATTCTGTCCACCCAAAATATATGGGAAATAAGAAATACAATGAGATACTACAGAAGAAAATTCTTCATGTAGTGCTGATTCTGTAGCACTGGCTAGAGAAAAGGTAATCAGTCTCCACCATCGAATTATTAAGAAAAGCTGGTGAAAATCCAAAAAATCCAGTGAAATTTTTCAGAGAGGACATGGAATTGTGGAATATAGACATACCTTATATATTCTCCACAGAGAGCTATATTTTTGAAGTTATCTGAAGTTTTTTGCAGTATTTAATACAGTTTGTGATTTATTAAATAACAAGTTAAATGGAACATGATGCATTGGTTTATACTACTAGATGTTTGCTTAAGATAAGAAAATGGAGACAAATACACCACTTCCACTGGAACTCATGAATGTGGAAACTAAAAATATTTCAAAACAAAAATCTGGAGTGAACTGAGGACGAGTAAGACTTTTTAAAGCTGTTTTTTCCTAAGTCTCACTCTATCCCAGATTCTGCTGTGCAGCCAAACTTGAAGAAATGTTGTTGCTGCAAAATTAATTTCCAGAAATGGACATCAGAGCCTGAGTAGAAGAAAGACCAAAATTGGCACTCCAATGAGGAAAAGCAGGAAGAGTTCATGTAGATCTACACCAGCCACAACACATTCTGAATTTGTCCAGGTAGCAGGAAAAACAGAAAAAGGAAGACAAAGGGTGGGCTGATGCAGGAATATTTAGGGATCAATGTTGCATCAGGGAGAAAAACAAGGAGTAGAGGAAATAGGAGACACTTAGAAAGCCACAGGTCCCAAAGAGGAGCTGCAGATGATGCAGGGGAGAAAAGATTTTGGAGACAGAACAAGTTACAGAACCCAGACTTCACTCACTCAGCTACTCGCTGAACGGTTTATTTTCTGTTTGGGAAAATAAAAGGAAACTTGCACATTGGTTTGATTTTACCAAAACTAATGAGTAAAATCCCACATCTACCATCAAAAGTCAAAACCCTCACAGACCCATTCACAATGTTTTCCACATAGTTAAGCCTTAAGCTCTCTTCTGTCTCTCTCTTTTGCTTCTCAGATTACATCACTCGTGCTTATTCTGCTATTCATAGTTATTGCTCTTCAAGCTCTCTACAACTACAAAGCTTTCTCCTAGGTTGATAGCTGCATACTTAAAAAGCTTTTGTGAAATTTAAACCTCAAAACAAATAGAACTACTGCCATATTTTTGGCCAGTCCTTTCACATGCCAAATCATGTCTGCAACATATGCAAACTTAGCTTGGGGGATGAGTTTACTACTGGGTGTTTTTTTGTTGCTGGGTTTCTTTCTCAGAAAACTGAAATATTTAACTGAAAGCACAAATGTCAAGTTGCAAGCCAGGAAAAGTAATTCAATGGACAGAGAGCTCTCAACATGTAACAACATAAAATTGGTAGTTTAAATACTGCTTTGCTAGAAGAATTCACCATTTCCCAACCAGTAAATGCAGATAAGATGCACGTTCTGCTCTGGGCAATACCACGCTTCCCATGAAAATAAAGAAATTTTGTTCAATTCGCACTTTTCTTCTTTTACCTATATGAAAACAAAGCACAATGCAAAAATGAAAGTCAATGCTTTCTTTGAACACTGTGCTGTCATCTCTCCACTGATGGTTAACCTGAGTCTACCAGGAGCATCTAAAAGCAGATAAAACAGATCAGCTTTTTAAACTTCTAGATTCCTTTATGCACTACTTTTCTGCAGCATTTCAAGAATCTAAATAACATGATTTTTCACCCTGAAAAAAAAAATCACTTCATTTGCACGTGGAAATATTTTAACAGCTTGATTTCAGAAAGCCTTTAAGCAAGGTGAAGGAGTTATTCCAGTGATTATTCAAATTTTCAGTGCCACAGTATGTTAACAATCCTTGCCAAACGAGGCCCAGTGCAGGTATTATAAACAACAACAACTTTCTGAAAACTCACTTTACAGCATTTAAAAATCTCACCTGAGTAGCAGATCTAAATTGCAAAGCATTTGCAAAAGTTTTTAATGGACAATATCTCAGATCTTCAGGCAAGATCCCATAAGAAACTTGGAAAAAAAACCCAACCCAAACTTGCAAGGTTTTTTTCCTTCTTTGTTATATGTAAAAAAAAAATTAACACTGCTTCACTCAGTTCACTTTTACTCTGCCATAGAACAGAATTTTCATCCTTGTAAAAGTATTTTCAAAGGAAAGATAATTTCAAGCACATAAAAACTCTCTTAAACATTCTAACAATTAAGGAATTGCTTGGTTGCATAGGTGGTTTAACATCACCAGGTATTACCTCCCATTTCTTTCAAGTTGATGAAAGTTACATTTAACTTGTATAAACATTTTACATAAACTTTTACAAGCTATATGCAGTAGTCAGTTCTTTTTCATAGTATTTATTAGCTGTTGGCATATCTTTGTCTTTTGACAAAAATTCAACTGCACAACTGTGTCAGCTCTCAGGATAAGACCTAAAACTGAGTAAAACACAAACCCTGCTCCCCTCTTTGCCCACTTTATGTTCTACAGCACAAATTTTAATCAAACACCATAATCAGTTGTTCAGATGGAATTGAACAGACGTGTACACACAAATTTTCCAGCACCTCACTGGTGTCCTGGAACAGGAGCTGAGGAAAAAAACCCAAAAGTTTGTGCCTCAAAGCTGCAGAAGCCTCTCAACAGATACTGTGATGCAAAGAAAGAAAAAAAGAGGAGAGGGGAATCACACACCCCAAGCCTCCCCCACTCCAATTTTCAATTTTACTCAAACACCAGGAAAAAATTACTTATGTTGCCAGTCAAGTAAAACACAATAAAGTGTGTTTGTTTCTCGGTGAGGAACTGAAATGACCATTCTGAAAACAAGGGATTGGTACACAAATGTAAAGGAACTATAAAAACAGAGAAATCATATTTGTGTATACAAGCTAATATTAGCCATTAGGAGGGAATTCATTCTTTTGGAAGACTTAGTTATAAATATTATATTTTTCCCTCACTCATTACATTAACTTCTCTTTCATAAAATCACATGGCTAAAAAGACCAAAGTTAGAAAAAAATCCCACAGTATCAGACAACTGAAAAGTAAAGTTACTGAACTAGATAATTGTTTCACTTACAAGAGAGACCGACACTGACTGAAGTGATTAGATAATATTATTTACTGCTCTATGTGACATAATGGTGGTAATGGATGTATTAAGAGAAGATTAAAAACCATCAATGACTACTTTTCCACAAACTTCTAAATCTTGATGAGAAAAGAGAAAATGTTCAAAATCTCTAAGAGGGTCACATGGCTTTCTTATCTTTCCCACTAAGAGAAAACAATTTTTAAAAGTACAAGAGAAATGCAAATATATTTGTCATCTAAGTCTTGAAAACAAAGCTATTCAGCTCTGCTTATGCCATCAACACTACCAGATTTAATAAATACACAAACTCCTATTCAGCACCTCAACACACTAGTTCAAGAAAGTGTCAACATTTTACATCATCATTTGGGAAATTGAGGCTGAAAAGCATTACCTGAAATTTCCTGTAACCTCAAGATTTCCTGAATCCTAAACACTATCCAAACTGAATAAGCACAAAGACATATTCCCCTTATTTGTCAATCTTTGTAGTGGATTTCGTAAGTCACATTTCAACCATTTATTTCTATTTAAATATTTCTGCTTGTCCCAGTTTTTCCCATGACACTTCAAAATTGTCTCTTGCCCCTGCCAATTATTCCCTGCCTTCTAAAATTGTGCATGACAATGACCCTCTCCTTAGAGTCTGTCAGCCAAAGCCACAGTGATCACAGAGGGGAAAGATGACTTAAAGAAATCAGAAGTAAGTGAAAGGCCATGTTTTAAAAAGCAAAGAACCCCAGCCTCTAGATAGCACAAAACACAGTTGTTTTTCTTTTCCTCTTCAACCTGAGCCACACATTTAATTCTTCCAACTATACTCCTTACTCCTCCTATCCTCCCTTTCCCATTTTTCATCCTTTCCAGTTCAGAAAGATTGCCATCTAAACTTCTGCACAGCCAAAAAGAGAAGGTTTTGGCTCCACCTTTATCAGTGGATGTTCACAAAATACTGTTTGCAGCAGCAGATACCTACTCCTCTGGAACTGCCTCATGAAAAGGCAGTTGAAGTGTTGAGGAGGGAGGGAGGGAGGGAAGGAAAGGAAGGGAAGTCGCAGGCTTCCTGCTATTAAAAGCCAAATTTAAACCCTTTCTACATCAAAAGGGCCTCTGTTGTTGGCAGTAATGCAAAGAGTAGAAAATTTGGTTGATACGGCTTCTTCATTATGCTTAGAAGGCAGCTCCTCCATGTTAAAGACCAGGAACACTGGGAAAATACTGTGGGGAGGCCACATTCCCATTTCTCTTGGAATTGCTGCAGGAAGATGTAAGATGATAGCATGGCTACCTGAAGCCATTCTGCAACTGCTGAAAGTGGGCTAAGCCCTTCCAAAAAAACTCCATGCAGAAAAACCTGAGCTGTAGAACACGCTTTGCTTCTCCCATACTCTACTCCCCTTACCAATGCCACAGCACTCGTACATCCCACACACACCTTCACTACGGCAACAGAAAAAATCACAAAAATTTCTGTCTCTAATTCAACTACAGATTACAAAAGGAACATTGGAAAAAATAGTCTTTACTGTAGTTAACTTGCCTACAACTTTAACCACCATCACATTAATCTTAGCTTTAACTATTCAGCACATTAATTACCTGGAGCACTTGATTCCATACAGTTCCTCAAATAATTAATTAGCTAAAAGGATTGAGAACTGGAGTCCCAGAGGAAATTCTACTTTTGTAGATTTCACCTTGCTAAATGCTTCGACAATTCACCTAAAGGCCCATGACAACTCCAACTATTTAGGGACAGAATCTTAAAATCAAACCAAATAAAATCCCCTCACACTCACTGAAGTAGGCCAGCATTTTTAGCACTGGATATCCTGTTTAGTCACCAGAAAGAAGAGAAACACTAAATAAAAACTTTTGATTCCCTTGTTCACAGCACTAGACATTTTTCCAAACAGGTATCCTCTCTCTACTTCAAACCTCCATTGCCAAAGGGCAACCAAACCAAAGGCAAACAATTCTAAGACAGGACTTTAAACTGGGTTTCTTTCAAAGCACAAGAGAAAGCTGCACCAACAGAAATAATTCAAATCTACTTATGTACAAGTACATTAAAATTAAAGGAAAGTCTCCTCATCTGCAGCATATTACTGTTTTCACCACCTCCCTCCTGCTATTCGTCACATCAGCTGTGCTGTTGTATGCAAACTTATTTATGTTCCAGAGCAACTGATCAGGACATGAAGAGAAGAAATGCTTTGCTCTTCCTACCCTTCCCAAAAAACCTCCATGCTATTCCTTCCATTAGCAGAATCCCACATCATTCTTCCACAAGGTAAGCTGGGCAGAACGGGAATGAATCAGGCAAAAAAGGGTAATGGAAAGCGACACAATATAGAGAGCAGTTAGTTATTTGGAAGAAAATGCAAGTTATTTAAGGACAATGTGCAACTTGCAAGTATTTCAAAACACTGAAAAACAGCCTTTTCCCTGCTGTAAAGTGTATGTTATGATCTACTGATTATTTTTGGCAGTAGGACCCTAAAAATGATGCATTATAACTTACTCCTTGTACACTTTTATAACTTACTCCTTGTACACTTTCAATATCCCACACTTCTGTATCGGATTTTTATGCACCTCAAGTGTTCCAACACGCATTACCCACCAAAGGACAAGGACAAGGGACAGAATGCCATGGGTGGACAATCCACAGCTCCTGAGCCCCAGGCAGCTCCCGTGCAGTTCTCGTGTGGCTCCTGCCCCGGGATATGCCCTGTGATTGGCAGCAGGGCTGTGCTGGCACAGGGCTGCCCCGTAATCCAAATCCCTCGCTATGAGAAGGCAGAAGCCAGCAGAGCCCCCTGAGGCCAAATTTGCCATGTTGCCCTGGATTCCAGCTGCAGGCTCAGCTCTGCCCAAACCTATAATGCGAAGTGAGACACTCGAGGAACCCCCTGCTGCTGCAAATCCCAGTGTGTCCCAGTGCCTCACCAGTTCTGCACAGGTCTCTGGGCTCCGAGCTCCACACAGATTTGGGGATGCAGCTTGCACGGTTGGGCTTACCCACATCATTCACCATCCATTACACAGCACCATTACCCCTTTAAGAGCATCCATGTGCTTAAAAACTTAGAAAAACTGTGCTGCTTAAATGGACTGATCATTTCAAAGATACCAGGGATCCACTTCCACTTTATGAACTTTTTACTCAGCACCCAATACGGAGACCTACTCAACCAAGTCGACTCATGAAGGTCTTTTAAGTCACACAAGTCTTTTAAGAGGTCTCTGCAGCAGCCCAAACGACAGAGACAGCTCAGCAGTAACAGAATGTAGAACTAGGCACTTTTTAAAAATTTTTTTGGAAAGCGAAAATTTTCCTTACAAAGACAAGCTAAAAACATGTAGCACATAACGTATTTATTATGAATCAGTCTGAACTTTCATCCAAAAGACTGTGTACCTTATCATGAACTATCACTTGCTGACTAGGAAAAAGTACTGTCCAGACTCCTTGGCTAAACTTCTAGCTCAGATATTCTTAAAAAAGAATTAACTACTGGAAAACTAATGAAAGCCTAACCTTCCCAAAAAGGCAGGATTCACAAAATAGATGATACCAGTAAAAGCTAAAGGATGGCAGTACAAAATTGTTACATTTGAAAACAAGCAAGACAAAACCAATAATACAATCTAAACAACAACCAAAAGAAAAGCACAGAAAATAAGCTTTGAAATTTCAACACTTTGGTTCAATTAGTATTAATTTAGCAGCTTTTGGTATACACACACACAGAACCGCAAGCATAAATGAACATGCAGAAGAATCTCTTCCTACTCTTCAGCAAAGTCAGTCAAAAAGTTAGCAAACATAAATCTTTCTCAGACAAACCACAAGATATCCATTTTCCCTATTTTAATGCCATTCTCCTCTTCACAACTGCCAAATAACAGATATTAGATGCAAAAAATAAAAGCTGTTAGAAAGCTAATTTAACACAAACATCTGGACAAGCAAACACAAAAAAATATCCAAAATTCAGAGTACGATTTCATTCTGTGAGGACACAGAAAATAAAGCCTTATTTGCTCCAAATAAAGAAAACTGTGCTCATTTTGTACACTGACACAAGGCATGTTTACAACAATATGAATCAATGTGCTATAGCTGAGGTAAATCAGTGTCAGCCATGTTGTGAAAGAAACTGCAGTTAAAAAAACCCCACAAAACTCCATCAAATCCGCTCTGCCTTGATATAAATAATTTTACACTGCTAGATCTTACTTATGATTGGTGCCTGACTTCTTCAGGTTAATGTCTATTAATCTCATCTAAAAATACACATCCAAATTATGGAGACAGCAAAACAGCAGCAAGAGGAAAATACACAAGATATAAACCAGGAGCACTGACTGCGGCGCAAAGGAGGAAAGTACGTTGTAAAGTGAAAAAACAAATGCACTTACTCAGCATTAAATCCATTCACGTGCAGGATCCTCATCTGCTTGACTATTGTGCTTTTACCGGATTCACCAGCACCTAGAAAATGAAAGTAAATCAATTTCAGAAGGAAGCACAAGTGATTAAGGCACACACTAGAATTTTTTTTCTTCGGGGTAAAATTGAGAAAGTTGGGTTTCTCAGTGCAAGAGCGAAAAGCGAAAGAAATAATTGCCACTGGAAACTTCAGTTGTAGCTAAAAATAAATGCCCAGCTCAAGTCATGTGTCAGATCTGAATCTTGGATCATTTCACTGTCCATTTTTCCAGTGTCAATGTTAAAAGCAGACTACAGTATTCGGAAAGAAAATGGACAACTTCAACATTTTACAGAGAAGACGACAGGGAACATCACAACCTGGTTGCCTTGTCACTCTATTTGATAGAGGGAA
The DNA here is from genome assembly GCA_013400435.1 of Pycnonotus jocosus. Classification (NCBI taxonomy): domain Eukaryota; kingdom Metazoa; phylum Chordata; class Aves; order Passeriformes; family Pycnonotidae; genus Pycnonotus; species Pycnonotus jocosus. The sequence continues at coordinate 2,880 of VWYP01008890.1, read as the reverse complement.
AGACTGACTGAAGTCCCTATTAAATCAAAGAAATTCTGTTATATCCTTAAAGAATTCTACGTTTGGCTGCAGTTCATCATCACCCAGTCAAACTCCGTAACTTAAATCACAAGGAATAAAATATGTAGATACTCACATTTGAAAAAGGAAGGCATCCCTTTAAGCCTCCACCCACAAAGCTACAAAAAAACCTCCTCTTACTTGTGTCTTGTAAGCAGCCTCCCACCCTCCCTACACGTTCCAAAATCAACCCCACACACAACGAGAGGCAGAGACCACCTTTTGTGGCTGCCTGCTGCAAAGAGCCCCCCCTGCGGCTCTCCCCTCCTGTACCTGCAGTGCAAAAACCCCACTCCACTTTACTCCAGTTTCCATAAGTAGATGGATGCTATTTCTGCTGTGCTGCTCGGATGCCAGTGCACAGGGCAGCCCATCTGCCTATAGTACCCGTTTTTCCATGCACGCTGAACAACTCCAACAGCAGCATCTAATTGAGCTGCTCCACGCTGCCAGATCGGCAGCTTTCTATATAAAGCAAACATATTTTTGCAGGAGTAGTATCATAACGTGGCAAAATTTAGAAAGATTCCCCTTAGCATCTCCTGGCTACTCGTTTATTCCCCTCCTCAGCCTGTGTCTCACCCACAGGAACTGTACGTCTGTGGCAGAACGGGCAGGGAGGTACAGTTTGTATTTATAGGATGTCAGGCCTCTGCTAGCACACACTGACAGCACAAGCCTCCATTTTGAGCCTCGTGTTCAAAACTGTATTTTAGCAGTTACATTTCAAGGTTCATTTTCTCACAAATGCTTTCCCTCTCTGCTTTCTCCCTTCCTTTCCTTCTCCCTCATGAATTCCCTAAAGTCCTCCTCTGCTCTCCATAAAACCTGGTTGCATGTTTTGCCACTTTAATCCCAGAGCCTTACCCCTTTTTCCTCTCCTTGCTCACTGGTGTTTTGTAAGCATTTAGAGAGCAGTTTTTATCTACAACTCTTTATGCACACGCCACTTCTCCCCTAAGCTGCTATTTTATCCATTACACCCTCTGTCTAATCAGGCAGACTATACCATGCAGTAAACACAGGTGGCTAAACCAATCAAGAATTAGTGTCTTGGGATAAGATAGACTGGATCATCTTCATAACTAAGAATCATTCACAAAGGCAGTATCTGCTATAATCATATGGCCACTTAAAAATTAATAACAACTAAATTTCAGCTGTAACACTAAATCACATTTTATAAGCATTGGGAGCCAAAATCTTTACTTCACTTGGTCCAAGAAGGAGGCTGGACAGTTGTTGCATTTGCTATAAACACATACGGTTTGGTATTGACACACCTGGGTTCTCTGGATCGGATACAACACCAGAGAACCAAAATGATGTATGACATCTATGTTCCTTCATAAGTCTAGCTCTGTATTTGGCTGCTTGTTAAGGCCATATTCCCAACAATAATTACACACACACGTTTAACTTCACCACCAAGGAGAGTTCCATTAATTTCAGCGAGACTGCTCGTGGCAGCGGGGCAAGCACGTGTACAGCGATGGGGCCTACAAGCAGCAGCATAAACCCACTAGAATATTCAGCAGCTCCTCTTTGTTGTTATTTGAATATGATTTGAAAAGATTAAGAACACTTTCCAAGTGCCTGGCTTCTTATTTCACGTGTCTTATAGAGGAAATGTAAGATAATAATAGGGAGATGTATTTTTATATTTTTTACCAGTGAGTCTGAGTTACAGACTATCCACAATTCATGGCAGAAACTGTAACAGCTGAACTATCACTTTGAAACACACACAGATGACTTTACTGCCATTGCTAATACAAACAAATTTTTATTTGCAGGTACCTAAACTATTTTTCAGCCATCAAAACTAAAGAAAACAGAAAGAAAACCCAGGCAAGCCCATCATGTTTCTGTTTGCTGAAATTTTGCCTCTTACGAAAGCAACTCGTCTGATGACAAATAGTTTCTACGTATCTACGTAATGTTCAGTCTGAAATCTGGAAGTCCAAGACATTTCCCAAGAGCTGAAGTCCAAATTACCCTGTTAAAAGATTTCTGCTGAAGCCCTGGCAGGCTCCTCAGTGCTGCAGGTGCAGTCATTCTCCACTTATATTAAGTCACTTTCTTCAAATGAGTATTAGAAAGATTTTACTGGTGATAGTAAGCTTCCAAATTCACTGCCTTCAAAAATTCTTTTTTTTTTTCCTCTTCAATTAGGGTTTTTTCCCCCCAAAACTGAGTCAGCTCGGCGAGGCCTAGCCTGTGCTCCATGCTACAGCCCTGCAGAACGTGCACAGGCAGTCCCTCGGCGTGACCAAAACAATCCTCGGCTCGTAACTGCATCTGATCCTAAAACACCACTTCAAAATACTCTGAAATAATGAACCTGACAAACATTTGCTTGCCCTCTCCGATATCGATATTTGGAGCTTTCCGTTCCCTGAAAGCCACAGCCCGCATTTGTAAATGACTCTCCTGAAAAACACGAGCAGGTAACCCAAAGGAGCCGCTGGAACAGCACCTGGAGCCCGGCTGTGCCAGCGCTCCAACGCGCGGTACCTCAATTCCTGGTGCGACAGCGGAGAGTGCCGAGCCCGCCGGGGCCGTGCCCGCTCGGCCCTGCGCTGCTCCGCGGCCCCTACGCGGCCGGGCTTCCCTCCGGGACCGACATCCTCCCTCCGTTTCCCCCAAACGATTCCCCGACTTCCTCCCTTCCTCTTCCTCCTCTCCCTGGTCTGGCCGCACGTCCCTCGGCACCCCGGCCCCGGCGCGGGGAGCGGTGTCCGGCCCTCCCGCGCTCGCCGCGCCGCTCGCCCGCGGCCGCTGTCACTGCCCTGCCCTGTTTATCTGCCAGGCTCCCCG
>VWYP01008889.1:356273-376722 GCA_013400435.1 Pycnonotus jocosus | reverse complement strand
TCCTTCAAATAGCAGAAAGCTGACAAGCTTTAGTTAGCATTTGCAATGCCCCAAGAGCACGTAATGACTTCACATATGATGTGAGTACAGCACATCCCAAATTCACCTCACTCAGATGACAAGCAATCACCTGGTAATCCATGGCAACAAAATGCTCTACAATTCTTTGGAAACCATACTGAAGTACTAGAGGCACTTTTCACTGTACTGTCTGACAAGAGGGCAGACAGTTCCTCAGAGCTTCCCTGATTTACATGCCCTCAAGAGAAGGACTGCCTCTTTGAAGGTGCTTGTTCTCTCATCTTTTTAAAGAGAGCAGTTACTCACAGAATTAACCTTTGCTTGCAGGGCTCACACATGCGTTTCAAACGAGGAGCCAGATCTAGAGGTAAGCCAGGCTAACTAAAACCATGTTAGCTGGAGCATTATGCACATGAGAGGGGAAAGCAAATTATCCTGAAGCAACAGAGCCTGAAAGCTTTTTATCATGGTTATGTGGATGAGAGATTCAGAAGGCAAAATACCAAAGTGTTAATACCATCTACAACAAAGTTTTCCCCTCCCTCTGCTCTTCTTGAAAGAAAAAGAGGCCGCTCAATAGTGGAACAGTACATTTAGCAGCACAGCAGCGAGAGAGATGGGACAGTTGTGGTCTGAGAAGGAAAAAGGGCAACCCATTAGACAGATACTCCCATCACAGCTACTTTTCTCCTGGAAATAGAAGGGAGTCCTTTTGCTCAGCCAGGTCTTTTCCCTGAATCTCTAAAAGAGGTTTTCCTTTCTCCAATTACAGCCATTTGCACAGATAATTCATCTGCAGAAATTTACCAACACAGGGGGACCTGGCTGAGGCTTTCAGGGAGCAGAATAGAATACTGTAGATGCGACAGTGGTCAGAGTCGCTGCCACACTGTGCCTGTCAGAGGTAAGTATGACAAAGAAAAAGGAAATGGTGAGAGATTGTCCATCTAATCATCCTAAAGAAGAACTCCACCGTCATGGCCAGAGTTACTGCACAGAAAATTTGTGTGAGAATAAAAGGAGATAGAAAGGAAAATACCAATGTACACTGTCACAGGCAGGACTAGGTGGGAGTGGGCATGGGGCTGAGAAAGTCTAATAGAATTTGTGGAGAGAATGAAACAAAGAAAGAATGGAAGCGCTACACAAAAAAGTTGTAAGCCCATGGCAATGACAGGTGGGTAGGGAAAAACAGAACAGGCTAAAGGAGACTGACAGGAAAAAGATACGTATACCTTACCAGCTTCTTGCTCCTGTGAAATCTAACAGTATTTCCTGACTTTTGCTTATTCCACAGCCTGCACTAGAAATAAATGCTACAATGGAGGCCAGTGTTCACAGGCATATTATTCCCCACAGCTCTTCATTTGCCAGTGCCACCAAGGTTTCTCAGGGAAGCAGTGTGAAATAGGTGAGTATACCACATCAACTGCTGTGAACAATGCCTTTGGGGTTAGCTATGCAGTACACAAGGATGAGGTATGCAGAAGCTCCTGCTGTAGGCTAGGCTCTCTAATAAGCTGTCTTTTTTTTATTCTAAAGCTAATACTACAAATAACTTTTAAGCACACCTTGGTTGTTCTAGGTGTCTCTTAATAAAACTCTGAATTTTGTAACTGAAGACCTGCATATACACTTACAGTCTTCCTGACAGGGCATTTTCACTGATTTACTAGACAAATTGTCTGAGAGCCAAGTTTAAACAGAACAGAGACTGGGGAAGCTGTCTGGAAAGAATTGGGATGCTGTCCTTACATTTTGTTCCTTTTTGTTCAGATACTGAAATTAAATGCTACAAAGACACTGGAGTAACATACAGGGGTACTTGGAGCATAACAGAGAGTGGAACTGAATGTTTAAATTGGAATACCAATGGCCTGGTGGACTGGACGTACAGTGGCCAAAGAGGGGATGCTGCTGAGCTGGGATTGGGCAATCACAACTATTGCAGGTGAGGGGCTGATGGCACAGCAGTCACAGCCACAGGAATCAGCCCATTCTAAGAGTCTGGAGAAAAGAAGGGCTGCTTGCTGTAGTCTGATACCAAGCAGGGAACACTCTGCATAGTTGCAGATACTGTGCTGCCCATGAGCAGTAATTGCAACCTCTGTAGACATGTCTGAACTTCAGATCTTCCTAGACTGGATGTCTATGGCAGACTTCAAAATGCAAGTATCTCTCACCCCACAGTCTTTATCTTGCTCCTTCTCAGTCCTCCTTAAACTCCACTTGTAATTCAGCTTTCTACACCTTCAAATCCTGATCAAAACTGTAAAAACACAGTGCTTCCTGTACATGACCCAAACTGCACAAACATGCTGTCCACTCCTGCCAGCTACTGGCCATCTCATCTTCACCTCAATGTACTCCACAGTTTTATAATTAAAACAGGAATTCTATCAACTTCTGATGGTTCAGTGTACATCTTCACTGCAGAGCAGGACTAAGCAAATTAGATGGCCTACATGACACTATTGACAATAGCTTCATAATGATGCATAATATTGTAACTCTTTCAGAAACCCAGATGAGGATTCAAGACCTTGGTGCTATATCTACAAAGGGGGAAGGTACACCTGGGAATACTGCAGTGTGCCCTCCTGTTCAAAAGGTATATGCAGGGGACAGGGAATGGATGTTGGAATTTTCATTATTTGCTGCATATATAAAGGTTCTTTGTGAACTGGGGCTATTTCTGTAGCCTAAAAACTTGAGACTCTCATGTTATATCATATTTAGGCTTTTAGTATTTATGACACTGAGAGAATGAGATACACAGAGGTAATATATAGATGCCTTGACAGAAATCACACCTAGGAACAACCAACAGTTTTGCATTAATCAGTTAATGTGCAGCTTTCTTATTGAAGTTAAGAGCGTCAACTGCAGATCTGGAAGAGGCACAGATTACCGTGGCAGCCAAAGTGTTACCAGTTCTGGAGCTACCTGTTTGAAGTGGGATTCTCAAATCCTTGTCAACAAGCGATATACTGCTTGGAGAAGAGATGCTTACCAGCTGGGCCTTGGTAGTCACAATTTCTGCAGGTATGTAGTTGGTTATGGAATAAAATGAAAAAAAAAAAAAAAAAGCCCACCAAACTGTTTTGTAGTACTCTTAAGGCAAGGCTCTAATCGTTTACACAGAATAATAAAGCACATCACTGGTGGCAACGAAACTCACTCCCAATAGTAATTTGATTCCACTTGACCTATTTATGCTTCTCTAAGATCAGACTCCTCAAGTGCAAATTTCATTTGCACTTAGGGAATGCCCCCTTAGTGCCCCCCATATCAAAAAGAATATGCTCAAGTCACAGTCTGACACCTTGAGGTCTCTGCAAACTCTCTGCAGAACTGATAATACAAATAGCTCTTCTCTTTCCTATGCTGCAGGAATCCTGATAATGACAGCAAGCCCTGGTGCCATACCCTGAAAGGAAAACAACTCACATGGGAGTACTGCAATGTGCCTGCTTGCTGTAAGGATACCAGCACGCCTGGTTCTTGTCTTTCTTTGAAGCATTACTGTCCTGCATGTTATCTGTATTAAAATAAGATCTGGAGGAAAAAAAAAAAAAAGCTGTATTACACTCAAGCATCTTTCAGTAAGAAAAGAGCTAAACAAACAAACAAAAAAAGCTTTTCTGCTCAAAGCAAAAAGAGATTCTGTAGCTCCATTCTCATGGAAGTGCCTTTTGCTCTGCCAGAAGGGAAGAATGCAGAAATGGAGGACAGGAAAGGCAGGGTTTCCTTACTGTATTTTTCAAATCAGAATACAAGTTTCCTAGGAAACAGGGATGAGTCAAATACTAAACAGTTTGTGGCTGGCTGCCTCCACATGAACTGGTGACAGGCTCTTAACTCAAAGCAAGAGTACCTTAACAAAAATCCTGTTTCTGGGTTTGTCATCCACAGCCACCTGTGGATTACGGCAGCGCAGAGTGCGCCAGTACAGGATTAAAGGTGGTTCCTACACGGACATTGCAGCTCACCCATGGCAAGCTGCCATCTTTGTGAAGTATCGCCGAGTGCCTGGAGAGCATTTCCTCTGTGGAGGAATTCTGATCAGTTCCTGCTGGGTTTTGTCAGCTGCTCACTGTTTTGAGGAAGGGTAAGTTGAGGATTGGGGGGGAAAAAGTCTGGGAAATAGAAGCATCTAGTACAACTTTACAGGAAGGGTATAAGATTTGGAAAAACCCTTCTTTATCCCAGTAAGTCTGCACTAAAGATTATAGTTAATTGTGCTGAGCATTGCAGAGAGGCATTTAATTGGGCAAACTAGCAGGATGGCATTAAGGAGAGTATCAGACACCTTAAGAACAAAGTGGTCAATACACACACAGAACCATCTGAAACTTAAGAACAGCAAGGGGCTGGCAGAGGAGCTTTGCCCTGATGGCTGTAAGCATACAGAACAAAAATGAATGCAAATAGGTCACTTTGAAGTCAAACTGCCTGGGTAACAAAGTACTAATAGAGCTAAAAAAAAAAAAAAAAAAAAAAAAAGCCAGACTTTCCAACAATACATCTTCAAGGGAAGGGTCCACTCTAGTTAACACAGGAATAGAGACTCTCTTGTTCTTCAGCTTTAGTACAAATCAGCTGAAGATTGTGCTGGGTAGGACTTCCCGAGCAATTCCCGAGGAAAATGAACAGAAGTTTCAAGTAAAGAACTACACTGTGCATCAGAGATTTGACTCAGAAAATTTCAACAATGATATTGGTAAGAACTTTTCTAACTTTGTGACTGGAAGATCATGGTTGGCTCAAGTCTGTGGTTAATGAAGTAGGGATATTTTTCCTTGTTCAGCTCTGTTGCAGTTGAAGTCAGATGCAGAAGACTGTGCTGTTGAAACAGGCACTGTACGTGCTGCCTGCCTCCCCATGCCAGAGCTGCAATTGCCTGACTGGACTGAATGTGAGATCTCTGGTTATGGCAGAAATGAAGAATGTAAGTAGAAGATACATGTCTACATGTCCAGACCTTGAGTCCTCTGCCCTACAAAATGTATGTAGAAGTAGGAGTTACTAAAAACCAAGTTTTGCTCTAAGTTATTCATCTGAGTTCTGTCAGCCATGGGCTAATAGAGTCTCCCTTGATACTCTCCACAGTACAAAACTAAAAAAAACCTAAAAAAAACCTAAAAAAAAAAAAAAAAGGCACAATGAATAAGGTAGGAAAGATAAAATTTGCTATCAGGCCTGCTACGTCTGCTGTACTCAGTACATTTAGTAATTTGGACAGAAATCCATTTCTGTCAAGGCTTGATATACCATACAGTTGCAAATTGATGCATTATTCTAAGAGATGCAAAGAGTTGCAAAAAAAAAAAAAAAAGCTAAAGAAACAACAATCCCAGATATACATTAAAAGTCTCATTAAACTGCTTTTAAAGTGAGCTGTAACGAACAGAAATAAAAGCTGTGTGAAAGTGTACCCAGGCAGACCTGTATTTAAGGCAAACAAACAAACAGAAGCTCTTATTTTACTTTCTTCTTTTCCCTTTTCTTTAAATTCTCTAACTTGTAAACTTAGTAAGAGAAAAACTGTGAAGCATCCATCATACAAGACCTAATCCCAGTTTGGACTCATAGGGGTTTTGGAACACACCTAAAGACATAGCATGTAAGTGTGGCATAAAGTGTTTATAAAGTGCTTTTAAAGCTTGTCCTCAGCATTGGTTACAGGGAGTACAGGATAAACTCTGAGAGGGAAAGGATGCTGCAACTGTAATTCAAAACTCTACTGAATAACAACAATCCTGCCAAATGTCCAGTTTTGCGCAATTGTAGCTATACAGGGGAATAAAACCGATATCCAAATCAACCACCCAAATCTCTTCCATTCCAACATAAGTGTACCAGTTATTCAGTATTATGTATGACAAAGCATTTAACTTTTGTTAGTGCAAGTCTAATGTTAAAAAGTTAGAATCCTGTTTCATACAGTTAAGGCATTTTCATAGACATTTCCCATTACTTCATTTTGATTGATGTAACTATGTGAAGATGATGTATCCACCCAAGAAAAGCAGCAGCCTTTAATTTGGAGCCTACATAAAACCTCTCTAGCTTGCTGAAGAAACAATATTCTTTCTCAACTAGATTTAAGCTGTTCTGATCATTGAAGTGGAACACCCAAGATATAAAAAGACTCTTTCACAAGGAAATTTTAGTTTAGCCACAGAGCTACTTCTGTTCACTCTCCCCTACACTATGGAAACTGAATTGCAACTTTTTTTAAAAAACATACATATGCACATACACAGACATAGATATGTATTTATATTGTAATTTTTCTTCCAGTTTCTCCGTTCTATTCAGAGCACCTGAAGGAAGGCCATGTCAGATTGTTCCCAGCCAGTCGGTGCACAGCAAAGTATCTAGACAACCGGACAGTTACGGAAAATATGTTATGTGCAGGAGACACAAGGAACCTTGATGATGCCTGCAAGGTAAACCCAGTTCTCTTCTCTTCTCTTTTCTCTCTTCTCTCTTCTCTTCTCTTCTCTCTCTGTACTTTGAGCTCACTAAACAAAAAGCTTCAGAAAATTGTTCAAAGAAGTTTTTTGCCTACATGGCAGTTCTAGGACTTTTGATGAACAGACCAGAACTGGTGGCTCCTCTTTCATTTCTCTTCCCCCACCCCTCATGGAGGGGAAGGCAAGGAACACTTAAGCAATCAAACTAGAGAAACACAGACTGAAAATCCCAAATACAGGAAATACCACAAAACTGAACAGGAAAACCCACCCCAGCATTTCCTGGTATTTCTTGTTATATGAGCAAGCAAAACACTCAGCAGGAGGTTCTGTAGAAGGAAGGGGCTGCCCCTCTACTGAAAAGTAGTGAGAAGAAGAATAAAGGCTGAAAGATGGTGGAGAACAAGCAGCTATAACACGAGGAAAAAGGAAGGTGCACATTCAATCCACATCATTCCTGTTTAAACAGCTATTTAATAATTTTGCTTTACTGTTACACACAACAGTATAAAACCCCTTTGATCTTTACAGCTTGAATAAGGACCTTAATTCCTTTGTTCTTTTCAATATTTTACCTGCATTTCATAAATGAGCTCCACACAGTTAGACACCTTAGTGTTACATTTTTCTGTGTCTGTCTCCATAAGGTTAGCATTGAGGGAGTCTGGAACATGAAAGTGACTTAGGTAAAAGTACTGTTACTAAGAACTCTTGATTTGTGAGCATATTACATAGGATATTTCTGTAAACACTAGTGCACTCCTAAAGCCAGTGGGGTGGGAAAAGCAATGCAAAACCAAAGAAAGAGATTGTTACTAATCTGCTACTTCTCTGTAGGGCGACTCTGGAGGTCCTCTGGTCTGTATGAAGGATGATCGTATGTATCTGATTGGAATCATCAGCTGGGGAATAGGCTGTGGCCGCAAAGGCATCCCTGGTGTTTATACAAAGGTGAATCGTTATCTTGACTGGATTCAGGACACCATGAAACTCTGAGAAAGAAAAATGAACCCTTTGCAATCTTGTGACCATGCCCTCACAGCTTCCTTCTGGGTGTTTTTAAGTATGCTGACAGGGCTTCCTGTTTGTCCAGATGCTTATGACTTCTAGTACAACAGAAAGACAAACTGCAATGCATGGGAAGGGCACGGTCTCAAAATACTCTCCTTTCCTTATTACAGGTTAGTAGAAGTAATCATCCTTTTCCTCAACATCACCAAACTTTCACCTTGCATCAAATCACATAAGTACAATAAAAAATTAATTCTGGCCCTGAGTAAATAAACCAAGAGAGAACATAATGCCTCTCTTTAGCAGTTATATTGTTTTAGGAATGGGTGTGAACTGAAGGGGATATTTAATTTCCTGAAAACTTCGTTTCCCTCCTTACTTGGCTGTACAACTGAAGACATTAAGCTCTGCCCTTATACCATTTGACTTTGGTAATTTAAGCTGGTTTCAAAAGAAGCTGGGTTCCAGAGAAAGAACAAAACCTATAGGCATGGGCTGCTTATTTCCAGATTAATACACTACTTGCTTCTTCAGTTTGGAACTGATTAATTAACTGAGTTTGTGCTTAAACTCTCTGAGCAAATTCAGGATGGCATGCTTATTAGGACATTTTATTCTTTCACTTGGTTTTGCTCCTGGTAATGGAATGGGTAAAAATTTTAACACGAGCCTGATCTGCCATAGAATCAATGCATATTTTTTACTATTAAATTTCTATGCATTATCATCTGATATGAAGCAAAAGCTCTCTCTTCTATGCAGCAAGGCAAAACAAAGGACAAGTGTATGTGCAGCTGCTTTAAGTGCCTGCTAGATTTATATCCACAAGCAAAGGCCAAATCAGGTATCACAAGGCTGCCTTTGTCCTGTAACAGAAGACAGGACAGGTACAACCAAGTCAACATGAATCATTTCAGCAGTAAATAAAAGATCCTTTAAAAATCAAAGCTACAAAGCCAAAGGACAGTATCAATACTTGAGGTGATGAGGTATTTGTGTTCATAATCAAAGCACTGTCCCTTAGCATGCTACCCAACCCAGTAAACAAAAATAGTTCAGCTGCATTCCTAAGGACATTTTCACTTTAGGTTCTAGGAAATGCTCAGCACTCCTTTTGGGAAACACTAAAAAAAACTATCAAGAAAGTAATTAATTTTTGTTGTCCAGACAGCGACTTAGTCCCAGGTTTACAATGCCAATTGCATAAAGACATTTATCCCGCTAACGTACCCACTATACACAATACAATTGGCATAATTTACCTTCCTCCTCGAATACCAACTTTATTTCCTGTAAAGGCTGCACAAACCACTCTGAAATGACACACATGACATGTAAAAATTAATTTTATTGATGCCCTTGTTGAAGGTTTTGTTTGCATTGAACATGCTCAGCAGTAATGTCACCTCAGCAGAATACCACCTGCTATGGGATTCTTCAGCTGCACCAGAACTTGCAATCCCACAAGCAAGATGCCACTCATCCACTGCAAGTGTCCACCACGTGCAAGGTGGAATGAAGGCTATCCTTTGTTTACAGTCACCCTGTTCTGTTCACAAGCATGAACTGTACCTGCTGGACTCCACAGCCACATGTGTGTGGTCACGTGTATGTAGGATTAGGTGCAAGTCCTGCTACCAAGAGAAAACACATTTGCATGTAGTGGCCAAAGAGCCTATTACAGACAATTATGAACAGTGCAGGTGCCTCTCATTTCCTATTTCTGCTGTACAGAGGGATGTAGCACAGGCTGGAATAAACAGATATAGCAACAGCTCCTGAGGAAGAGATGATCCCAGTGAAAAATCTGGCATAGTTTTGAATTCATCTGCACAGCACCTGACTGGTACAGGAACTGAAATGAGGTAGGAACACTACAAAGGTACCAGGTCACAATTATCTCAAAGACAGACATCAGTGAGCAGGAAAACAGCGGTATCACCTTCATTTGCAATTGGCAAGGAGAGGCAAAAAGAGGTTACAACAAGTTACTAGGACAGTGGTTATATTCATGTAGCCACAGCTTCAATTTCTATCAGTGCTGTCTCCACAAAAGTTCCTCTATCTGTCTCTTCTGATTCTCCAAAAAAAGCTGTTTGAAGGTAGCTTCAAACACTGATAAAATACAAGGAGAAGCCAAATTACATGGAGATACCACCACCCATCAGCTACAAGATCTGAATTTATTTCAAGTCTGTATTCAGAGACTCAAGATCCTTGATGACCAGGATGCCTTATGAAATATCTAGAGAAACAATGTACCTTTCCCTTTCCTACCTTTGTAGCACCATTCCCAATCTCAGCCTTCTCAACTTCCCATCCTGGGTGGAACAATCTACCCTTCCACTTCTTCCAGTCCTTTTGAGGCAGAACAGCTAGACGTTCTCCCTGCTGGCAAGAACTATACACCCTAAAATGCAATGATACAGAAGGGCAGATGCTGGATCATCATACTGAAGTTTCTGGAAATTCAACTTTGTATCATCTACAAAGGGACAAAAGCCAAAAAAATGCAAGGAAAAGGAGCTACAAAAGGTCAAAATCCCTAGAATTTCCTCTTAAGACAGCAAAATGAAGGTGATACAAACACAAACATAGCTGACTCATTAATCCTAAGGGACCTGAGAAACTCTCCCATTTGCCATTGTTCCAAATACTTCAAACTCAAGCAGGGATGAGGTGGTTTCAGGTCAGCCTTACTTTCCCCTGCTTTCCAGCACTCTGAGCGCTGGCTTTCCTGCTTATGCTACGACAGACAAGGGAGCAACCCTAAATAGATGAATGGGATAAGAGGCTGCATCCAACAGCTAGGGACAGAGGAAACAGGAAAAGTGCTCTTCCTCACTATTGGGAGCCTCTAGGTTCGGACTTGGAACTTGCCAGCCTTTGTCATGTATTTTATTCCCTTGAATGGCTTGTACTTCTCCCCATACATGTCCAGGCGATTCACCTTCAGTCCTAGAGGGAAGCAAACACAGTGTAAGACTGACTGCTGCCACAAACAAAGCTGACAGGCCTTTGGGATAAAGGGGCAGAAGATCATACAAGTGATGCAGAAAGCACAGGGAAAGTTTTAGCAAGCAGTAGACAGAATGGAGAAAAGCTGACAACTTTCAGCTTGTCGTTAGACTCATTCTTTACAAGCACATCCATACCCTAAATGTCTTTATAAGTCTGTAAGCACGAAATGCAAGGAAATGTAGGTGGGTTGTTTCACAGACCACCAGAAAGAACAGATCTATATATCTGTAGTCAAAGCAGATGACTTTTTTTCTTGAAAAACACATTTCAGGTAGTATTTGCTTCAGAAGGTTTGGAAAGTTACTTCAGCTACATGCAGAATGAGCACCAGCACAGCAGAGAACATTCCACTTCTTTACCTCACAATCACTTACCAGATATAGCCAGCTGCTGAATTTTAAACTGCAGGTTAATGGTGGGGTTTTCATCTGGTTTCAATGTCCCAGCTTGCAGGCTCACACTCCCCTTCAGACTTGGCAGTTTCTGGGGGTTTATTTTCCCAACATCCCATGACAGTAACTTTAAGGAGCAGAAAATGCAGCAGTGAAACTCAAATGCAGCACTCTCTAAAGGAAAGTCCCCTTCCAATGACAGTTTTAATGTTTCTATATGAAAAAATGTCTTTTTCTTAGTATCTTGCCTTTCATATTGGCCAAACACAGGATTAAGGAGCAGATACCTCAGAACCTTTGTTCTCTCTCTCTTTCCATGAGGCTCCCCAAAAGCCTAGTATGAATGGTATTTCCACTACTTGTGCTAAAGGCCACATGGGTAAGCCCATCAGATTAAAGTTTGCAAGAAGAAAAAAAAATTAACTCCTCAGGTTCAAACAACAAAACCAGAACACCCCAAATCAATCAAAACTATTAACAGGACCAGTGCTTGGATTCTCACACAGCAAGTAGCCAGAACTACAGTCCACTCAGACACCGAGGTATTTGGTCTGGGGATTAAGAAAACTCCTAGTGTGCAATTGTTTACAAAAGTTCTCACCCCAACATACTGCCTTCAGCAAAGCAGTGTTCATGGAAGTGTTCATGTAAGCACAAACAGGTGGACTGCATTTTCTGAGAGGTAAGAAAGATTTTTTTAAAAAAATCTCATTTCTCTCTTTCCTCTTACCTTTGTAACTGGATCGAAGACATGTGTTCCCTGGGAGGGTGTAAGGGTCATATTTAAGACACTTTTTGGCATCTGGCTAGTGACCATCACTCCCTCTACAGTCTTCCCCATAGTCTGCTTTGGCCCCACTGTGATCTCAAACCGTCCCAGTGAGCTGCTATCACGAAAACTGATGTTGTGCTTAACATAGACAGGAATTGCCACAAGACTAGAATAAAGACACAAACAGAAAGCCCTTATCAATCTCTTGCCTTCATATTTGATTGAAAGAGAAGGAACTGCTACACCCATTTGTTTAAGCTAGGAGGAAAGTCAGGATTCCATTCTCAAGTCTTAATCACACTTTTTGTAATCAAGTTTGCTGTGTCCTATTTCCTTTATCAGAACAGGGAACTACATCCAATAAAACAGGAAGCCTGAGCAAAAGATGAGAAATGTTTTTGTGTGTCACAACCAGGCTGACAAGTAATTCCTGGCAGTGAAGTAGCACTTGAACTTCATGTTTGTGCTTTTGGTTGCATTTGCCACTCCTTTCCACCTACTAGAAATAAATCTGACAAAGACCTAGCAAAATTCTTTAGCAGCTGTAAACCCAAATAGTACTTGGCAAGCTGCTTCTAGAAAAGAGTGTAAACATGGACAAGAACTTATGGTTCCATTAAGAGAGGTCTCAAAAACCTAACAGGAGCCATCTTGTTTTATTCTAAGACGTTTTTATAAACATATTAAATCAATAGCTTGATTACTCCACACTGTGTAAGAAAGATTTTTTTTAGTTTGTTTATCTGCTAGCAGTCTTTGAAAAATGCTGGCTGGCCAGAAAGAAATGATAGAATCACTGCTCCAAACAAGGAGAAAACATGTAATTTAAAAAAAGAAAAATGCAAGTCACCATGCACCTCTACTTCACTTGGCTCAACATGCCACCTCATCTTTAAAAGTTCCTTCTTTTATCCTCTTCCTAGCCAGAAGGATCCAAAATTCATAATTCACAGCACCAGACTCATCACCTACTTCTGAGCACTGACATGGTAGGACAGCAAGCGGAAGTTTCCATCAGGTGGAATGAAGGAGAGTATTCTCTCTGACTCCCAGCGTTTAAAACGAACACATGGGTGAAAGCTGACATCATCCAATAACCGAGGGTTCTGAAACAAAAAGAAAGTCACAAAGTTTGTGTAGGCAGTACAACTTAAAATTGCCTCCTCTTCTTAGAAATCTCCTGTCCATGAGGAGCCTACCATTTGACACACTCTTGACCACTTGAAGGTGTCAACATTCAGACATGTCTGATGCTATTATATCCGTGTCAAAGCAGTACTCAATAACCTCTATCCTTTTTTTTAATATATTTTAAATCCTATTTTAGAAAACTTCATCATGTCACATAATTGCATTGGTGCATACTCATAAAAGATGTGGCCCTTCAGGATATCTGCTTAAAGCACCATTGTATCTCAAAAACTTAGTCACAGCACACATTACCTGTGCTTTTAAACAAAGAATCTGAAAAAACCCTTTTAGGCTCTAAGCTGCTGAAGTCCTTAATGAGGTCCTATTGTCATTTCTTTCTCTTTTCATCTGGCATACTCAGATTCTGATGTACTAGGGTCCATCATCACGAGACCGCGATCTTAGCAGCAGGGCTGGGAAACCCCTTTCAAAATATTTAAATAAAGTTACATCCTTGAGCTTTACCATAAAGGAGAGGGTAAGGTCTGGCATCCCAGTCAGCTTGACACAAGCATCAATCACTCCTTGGATTTCAGCAGTAATTGTGGAACCTGTAACAACAAACACAGGTAGATATGTGAACCTGATCAGAAAAAATCCCCAAGTGGAAAAACTATCAGTGATGGGGAAGGAAATCTATTTTCTTAATGAAATGCCATGGCTCATTATGTTGCCTGCTCAACATTTGTATCATTCCAAATAACTCCTCTAGAATATTCATTCAATTAAAAATCATGGACACTAGCAATGTCCATTTTAATGGCCAATGACAGTAGCTCCCAATTCTAACAAGACTAAGAAGCTATAGCAAACACTAAAGAGAAAGTGCTATGCACAAGTTTTTCTCATCTTCTAATTTCCCAATATAGAATTGCTTACGAGACCTCAAGAACAAAGACAAATGAAAATCTTAGTGCCTCTTTAAAATTTTTGACTGAATAGCACATACAAGTTAGCAACATTCCAAAGTAAAAATAGGGACACAGCTTCCCACACTTGGATGAAGGTGCATCCATTTCAAAACCTAACTCTTTCTTCAGGTGTCCAAATTCAGGCACTACCAGGGCAAATTATCCTATTCTTAGCCAGGAGTAACTTCCGTACCCGATTTGTCAATGATTGCATCTATCTCCTCAATCACATCAAAATAGGCCTCATTGTTGGTATATTTTACACCAGTACGTCTCCAAGGCACCACTGAGAGCTGTCCAGTGGGAAGCTGGTCACCCACATTAGTGCTTCCTGGAAAAAGAAAGGGAATCAGCAACCACAGAAGTTAGGCAATGCTGCAGAACAAGGCCTTGGCCTTACAGAGCTTAATTGTAATTAATCCCCGAGAACCTCTGTTTCTTTGTAGGAGAGCAATTACTCTCCCAGACTCCCTGTACTCCAAAAATGTACATGTCTCTTACACCCCACTCTAAAACATACCACAGTAATGCATGGGGAAGTGTCTACACATGGGGATGTGCAAACTCACATCAAACTCACTCATCCTGGAAGTCATGTCATGTCTGTAATGAAGATCAGAAAATGTAATCTGACTTTTTTAGGTTAAATCCCCAAATCAGATCAAAACCCAATGCAAAACCAAAGTGCCGCTGGTGCTGAAATTGGAAGTAACCTCAAAGCAAAGCACTAACACATGACTCCCTGAATATACCCGTGCTGCAGGAATGGTATGGGACAACATAAATTTTCTTCACCCCTCTCCTAATTTACTTATGCAGGAATATTGCCATCTGGACTCCCCAGTTTATCCTCTTGTTTCCCTGTACCTGTGATGGTGTTGACGACTGTTCGCAGAATAGTAGGAGGCTTTATCAGTTCCTTAAGAATATTAGACTCTGTTGCCAATGGAAAGCCATTGTCCAGCATCTCCTCCAGCACCTCATAAACCACCACAACATTGTCCTTGATTATTACCTCTGAACAGACACCAAAATAATCCTGTGCAAAAGAAAAAATTACTCAGCGATCTCTGAAAGAGAATCTTAGTGATCATTCATTCCAGTGCTTTCCCACACAGGAATAAATCAAGCCTCTTCTTGGAGCAGGCAAAAAACCACTGAAACTCCTGTATTACTACAAGCACATCAGACACACCACTCCCACAGATGTGTACAACTCTAAGCACACCTCGGCCACTGCTCCAGTAAGGTGGCAAATTCCTGCATCAGCAGCCAACTAATTCAGCAATTTTTAAAACGGAACATTTAATTTATTTAGTGTCTTATTCTATGTGGGCTTCCAGCATCTTTCAGGAGAGAGCAAGCGCATGTGCAAAAACACAAAGCAAGCTTCTAGTTACTTACAGCAATTAAAGACATCAGGCATTTTGCATAAAGAATGAGTATACCTATCCTGTGACAGTAGAGAAATCCTAGTTGCACATTACAAACACTCTTTTTCAGACATGCCAGATTTTAATATACATCTAAGCCAATGACGACACACTCATGCCTCATACCCTCATAAAAAACAAGACCTAAGGGTCTGACACAATCCACTGCTGGCCTGAACAGCCAATCCACTCCCTAAAGACAGGGAAACAAAATGCAGAATACAGTCAGGTTCTGACTGACATCTTGGAAGCAAAAGGTCCCATGATACTTGTTTGGCCAAGCACACACATTTCCTGTATGCTGGCAAGATGATGGTCACAAGACATTTCAAATCCAGACAACACAAGCCTATTGTTGGCAGGCAGAAAACAGACATCTTCACCGTTTTCCTAAAGTGATCAGAAAATGTGTCGACCATAGTACAGGGGGAATACAGCTGCACTGGGGCAACTCCTGCAACTCACTGCTTTAGGACGCTTCCAAGAAGCATCACTAGATGTAAATGCACGGGTAGGTTGTCCCTAATTAATTAAAGCACGTCGCTATGAATTGCAAAAGCTCCTTGTGAGAACAAGGCCAGCTTGGTTTTATCTCACGGTTTCCAGAGCAGGTAAGGCTGTAAAACAGAAATACTGATTGCTGAAAGGTTCATCCTGCGAGCACAGGCAGATCCCGAATACATCGTAATCCTAGGCAGTAAATTCCCGACTACGGCAAGCCCTGCCTACATCCTCACAAACGCAGAATGATAATTACGTGACAAGAAACAAACAAAAAAAGCTTAATAGCTGCAAACGAGAGGGGCTCTTTGCGCCGCCCGCCCGCTCTTCCCCGCAGCGCGGCCGCGCTGATGCTCCTGCGCTCCAGCCAGCGGGGCCCACGTCCCTCGGCCATACCTGGAAAGTATCCACGACGCGGTGCAGAAACTCGATGACGAAAAGCGGCGGCACCTCGCTCTGGATGACGGCTACGAAGAAGATCTTGTGGCGGTAGACACTAAGGAGGTAGTGGTGCGGCGTGGGGATCACCGGCGGCACGTTCTCCGCCTCCGAGGCCCGCTCCTGCGCCTCAAAGAAGTAGTCACAGACGGAGCGGCTGACAACACTCTTCCAGTGCTTCTCAAGGAATATGTCCCCCGAGGCGTTGATCAGGAACAGACTGTGGATCATGGTTGCGAAGGGTCCCAGCTGTGCCGGAGCGAAACCCCTCAGAGCGCTCCTCACACAAGCCCGGCCCCCAAACCCCTCCCGCGCTTCCCCCGATGGCCCCGCCCTTGGCGCGCGCAGCACGGCTGTCGCAAGCCCCGCCCCCAGCGCGCGGACAAACACGCTCTCCAGCGCTGGGGACGGGTCTCTGCAGCGAGCGCTGCGATTGGGCGAGCCACCCACAGGCCGATGGGGCGCGCGGCTCATGACGCAGCGCAGCTGCACGCTCGCGCTCCGTTACTATCCCGGCAGCGGCCGGACGGGGACCCAGGCGGGTATGGGATCACACCCGGCAGAACACCACGCACCCCGCGTCCGTGTCCCACATCTCTGTCCCGCGTTACACACCTGACACGGCAGGGAGCGGCGCGGGGCCCTCAGGCCCCGAGCTACGCAGGGCGCTCCCGCCAGGCGGCACCATCACGACTCGGGGGCGTCCCACACGGAGGCCGCTGCAGCTCATCCGCCTGCTCCTCATCGGCGTTTAGGGGTCCCTTTGCCAGAGGGGAACTTGAGTATAGTCTATGAAATGGGGAAATAATCCGCCTTTTGCAGGGAGGAGCAGCTAGTGGAATGTTTTTTCACTACAATATTTTGCTGGTTGGTTCGCCACAGCGTAAAACCCCAGAAAACATCCAGCTGGCGAGAAAACAATTGTCATGCCAAATTTACCTAAATTCTCTAGCAAATTATTCCTCTGCATAATTAGGACTAGTGTTCCATGTTCATATAGCAGATCGCTGGACTTTTGAGTAAGACATGCCATGACAAATAATCTACTACCCTGCTGGGAATATACAAAAACAACAGGAGTCTTTTGTATCCCATTAAGCTGTCTGATAACATAGCCTTTCTTACATGGGAGGAAGATTGGACTTTTGCACTAAGAGACTGAGGTCTGAGATTTCACACCCTGCTGTGATTCATGATTGTGGGCAAATCTTTTAAGTGGTGATACCCCCAAGTCTGGAAGTTGTGACAAATACAGGTGCAAACAAAAGCCCAGTTCAAAGTTGGTATCTTTTATTTCTATTGATTCATTGTAGCTGGTTTTTCCCAAAAATGGGGCACAGATCAGTTCACTTACTCTGACACTACCTTTCAATACTACTGTATGCATACATCCTTATTTAAAGCATTAGGTAATTCTACATGGGCTAGATGAGCTTTTTGCTACAGCAGTATAATAACGAAGGAGAAATT
The DNA here is from genome assembly GCA_013400435.1 of Pycnonotus jocosus. Classification (NCBI taxonomy): domain Eukaryota; kingdom Metazoa; phylum Chordata; class Aves; order Passeriformes; family Pycnonotidae; genus Pycnonotus; species Pycnonotus jocosus. The sequence continues at coordinate 359,079 of VWYP01008889.1, read as the reverse complement.
ACCTATATATTAATTTCTCTTTTATGGTCATTGTTTTTATCAAATGCATTTAAAAAAAAAACCCACAACATTTTAAATGTCTACTTTAATTACTGTGATGAATTACATATTTGAAAGCAACACAGAGGCAGCAAATTGTCATTTAATTACATAATTTCTAAATTTAAAGTAATTATTATTTTAAAATAATCAGTTTTTAACACAAAGGCACTATAAAGATTATCCTATCCAGCCTATGAGGAGATGGTATTATTGGGAGTCATATACGTATCACATACAGAAAGCAGCAGAACGTAGTTAAATTGGCAACATAAAGCCTTTTTACATTTGGTTCTCAATCAAACACAAAATGGTTCCGTTTTTAACCTGGACTTTAAAATCAACAGTCATAGGGTATGTCTTTTCAATAAAGGCATTTCTTTATTGTCTCATGAAATGCAATTCATTTTTGACAGTATATCACGTTATTTAAATCCTGCCATTTCCCTCTGACTGCCTGTACCCATCATCCAAATTTTATCCAGTTTATTATATTGTCACTTTCCTATTACTCCTACAGTTGCTTCAGCTTTCTTAGCCATCAAGAACATTGGTGCTGATACAAAAGCAACCATATGGTAACTAGCTATTTCTGCATACTGGTGGAAAAGGTTGTTGAGGGAAGCCTAGCTGCTTCCAAACCATTAGACCATGCTTTGTTCTGAAAGTCTGCACAAAAGTTTGGGAGCTTATAAAAACTGGAAGCTTATAGAAGTTTAAAGGGAAACATGACAGAATATGCTGCCAGAACAGACTTTAATTTTGCTGGTTAACTTAAGGACAGCCTGAAAACTGTTAAGTTGAAAAATTACTTTACTTTCATTATGTGAACCTAAAGAGAAAATTATGCATAGTCAAAGAGCAGTGCTACAAAATACTGCTGCCAAAACATCCATGTCTTTAGGATAAAACAATTCCTTACCGTCTGTAGTTCGCCATATGCAGGAATTCTGATGATTTAACTGTTAGCCTGTGCTGTGAAAATACAAGACAGAGTAGATAAAAACAGGCCATTTTTTAGTCATAATAGTCTACAAAACCAATTAATTTTGTGAGGTTGCTAATAATAACCTACTGCTAATTCTGAAACAGAATAAAGTCTGCATAGTGACACTGTTGTAGGAATGCAATTGGGTTTCACTGTTCTGGACTGCATCCTCTTAGTCTTGCTTTACTTTCTCATCTGGAAATTGCATTTATGGCTCTATTAGCTTTTCTGAATATAGCACCACAGCCTTTTAATTTAAGATGGCCCTATAATTTGGAAGCCTTGCAGACTTGAAGACTTGGGAAGAGATATGAGAAGATTAATTTGTTGGGAGAATCCAAGTCTGACAAGACAAGGCTACACCTCTGCCGTCTACATGGCAGAAACTGAACTGTACAGTACCTTGCCAAATAGCACCTCAAACTCCATTTGCTTCAACTAATAAGCAATTCACTGGGAACATTTAACTTTCACACTTAAAAACTTACTCTTAAAACATCAGAGTAACTCCTCTTGCTCAAAAGAGAAATTTCTCACCTTAAAGACACTAAACAAAGCCATTCAGAAAACACCATATTTGTTTTGTCAACTCTGTCTCTAGAGCATTTCTTAGGACTTTATTTNAGCCATTCAGAAAACACCATATTTGTTTTATCAACTGTCTCTACAGCATTTCTTGGGATTTTATTATTTTCTTTTCTAAAAACAGAAGCTTACAAGAAACTTTACCCAATAGTTGTCCTTTAAGGCAATGGTGAAAAGGTCTATGATATGTAAACAACTGGTAAGCTGAGGCAGAGGTTACAAAAGGTGAGAGAAGTGCATAGAGCACAAAGCCACACAGAATGTGTAACAAAAATGAGACTCTTTCAGTTAAATGAAACCTAAGACAGATTAAATCAAACTCTGCTTTCAAATCAGAGTCTGCTCTTTGCTCCTGTCTGCCAAGGTTCAGCACATGCCTGCAGAACCGAGGAGAATCTGTGGTGTGAGCGAGCCAAGGCTGGACCTCTAAGGGGCCCCTTGTGATGTCTGCGAGGAACAGCCAGCTCTGTGCAGCCAGACTGAAGCACCTAGAGAGCTCCCAAGGTACTATAATATAGGACAGATAATGTTTTGACAGCGTGTTATTCATTACTCTACGTAGTAAAATACGTCAGAAAGTCACACAAATTACCTGGCGAAGAGAGCCAAAGATAGAGCAACCCTTATTCGCACATACGAAGAAGCACAGGAAAAGAGGACCCGCTCAGAACTAAACGGTATCGTTACTTCAGAATTCCACGTCCCTTCGGAAAAAAGCCTAGAGTCGCAGTTTTAAGCGCAAGTTTAACTAAGCCTAAGAGAGGAATTTCTTTCTTTTCAGGGTATAGGTATCTATCGCCAGCGCGCGCCCAGCAGCCCCAGCCCTCTCTCACCATCCTGCCCGTTTCTCGGCGGTCGGAGCTTCCGGCGGCCGCAGCCCGCCTTCCCGGACCGTAGGGGTTCCGCACAGCCACAACGAAACGCCCAGGCCTGCAACCACTACCCTCCAAGCACATTTCCAGTCAGCCTTTACCAATCTCCGCCACCTCGCCGCCACGGTCCCGCCAAGCCCGGCTGCTTCCCTGACGCGCTGTCCGCTCCGCTCAGGCGGCTCCAAGCGCGGCCCCGCCTCCCCCGCCCGCGGGGGTCTCAGCTGCTGCTCCACAGCGTCCCCCGGCGGCCGGCTGCACCCCGCCGCGCTGTTCCGTCGCCTCGCCACCCCCCTCCCCCCGCGGGCTGTTCCACCTCGCGCCC
>VWYP01008889.1:247932-356230 GCA_013400435.1 Pycnonotus jocosus | reverse complement strand
TTCGTTCAGTGTCTGGCGTGAGAGAGCGCGGCTGAGGCGGGCGCGGGCCCAGCCGTACGAGGGCGAGAAGCTGGCCGGGCTGCACTGCCCGTGTCCGGGAGGACGGAGAGCTGCGTGGGGCCCGGCTGTCTGCCACGGCTGCGGCCTGCGCCTCGCTTTTCCCGAATTCGCCGGTGCGAGTCCTTGTGCTGAGGCAGTGCGCTCCTTGGGGCGCCGTGTGCGGGACCCACCCGCCGTAGGGATGGGGACGAGCGGTAGCAGGTGCAGGGGTCGCTTGTCATGCAGAGAGCGAGCGAGTGACCCACCGGCGCCGGGACCGTCCCGGTGTCGCCCCGGCCTGGCCGGACGGTTGCATAACGCCCTGCGCACGGAGCTCGGCTGGAGACAGTGAGCGGAATCCTTCGGGCCTCGGGATCCAGGCGGGCAGGGGCACCGCGGGAGCGCATCTCCGCTTTGCGAGGAGAGCAGGTGTCGAGGACCGTATTTCCCTTTACATCTGCTGTTCGCAGGATAAAAGAACTTTAGGCAAGCACTGCATCCTTTCTGGTTTTAGCAATCATTCAGAATCTTTCCAGTACTGGCTGTGTGGAGCTCTACTATTGAGTCTGATATCTGTATGCAGATGTGTTCTGTGTGTTGGTAAATTCTTCAGTACTTACTAGAAAGCAGAACAGGATCACTATATTGTTGACATAGCTCTTGTCTAAAACCTCAGTTGTAGAAAATCGTTATTTCTTATGACAAACTTTACAAATCCCTCTCGGTTAGTGTGCTAGTGTACTAGTCAAGTAGAACTTCAGCACTACAGACAGTTATCACACCTAGAAAAAGCTGTTTTAAAGATAACTAACTAAAGGTTCTGAAGTAGGGCATCATACCCTTTCACCAGCATTGTTAACGAGTGCCATAAGCATTCGTTTTACACTGTGTATGGTCACCTGTTACTTTGTCCTCAGTATTTTCAGTGAGCCTCATCAATACTGAAAATTACATTGTATTCTTTTTTCTATGGCCTCTAAAAGCAGAGCATTTAATTACAATCTCCAGTTGTGCTTCTTCACTTTTTTCCTTTTTGGAACAACTGTCATAGTTTTTCTTCGCAGAAGGGAAATTCATGATTACACTTCTGAAAATGCTCTGAAAGTTTCTTGCTGTTTGCTCAAGAGTCTTGGTTATTCCTGTTTTCTATTGAAGTTTCAGGCAATGTCTTCCATGTGTAAAAACTAAGAGAGCTGCTGCCCTTTTAAGATGTTTGTTGTGGGTTTCTTCCCCCCCAAATTAATTTATGTTGTGATCAGCAGTGATACAAATCTTGGTATAGACTAATAGATCAAAATAGAAATTACACTTTTCTCTAGGTTGTATGGAGTAATTTTAGTGATAAAATATGCTTTTATTAGTAGTGAAGATAAAATCGGAAGTATTACTTCAGTATTTCAGAACTGTAGTGGCTTAAAACTCTGCTAAGTGTTTAAATAGTTGACATTGTCTGGTGCTTTTTTTTCTTTTCTTCATAACTGTTTTTTAAAAATATCTCTCTTGTTTTCTTCCAGGCCTAACATTAGAGCTCTTTTGATTGTGAGACCAGAAGCTCAGGTGAGATAATGCTGAAATCTTTACACCTTTGTGGAAAACCTTTCTGTGAAGCTGTTACGGGATCTATTGGAAAGAGTATAGAAGTTCCTAATTGTTTTGTTTTCTTCTCTTCAGTGTGAAGACAAATAATGTTTGAGAAAGAAGGATTGATTCAGAACAGAAAACGTGTATGCTATGGTTAGCTGGTTCCCGTCATTCGAGGATCTGTTTTCTCATCATTTGAAACTCGTTCAGCATCAGGATAAAGGATAACGACTCTATGGATATACAGAATTCTTCACCATGGTAAAACTCGCCAACCCGCTGTATACAGAGTGGATTTTGGAGGCAATCAAAAAGGTAAAGAAGCAAAAACAGCGACCTTCAGAGGAGAGGATATGCAATGCAGTGTCATCTTCACATGGTTTGGACCGTAAAACTGTTCTGGAACAGTTAGAGTTGAGTGTTAAAGATGGAACTATTTTAAAAGTCTCCAACAAGGGTCTCAACTCGTACAAGGATCCTGATAATCCTGGGAGAATAGCACTTCCGAAGCCTCGGAACCATGGCAAGTTGGATGGTAAACCAAATGTGGACTGGAATAAACTTATCAAACGGGCAATTGAGGGCTTGGCTGAGTCTAGTGGCTCATCCTTGAAGAACATTGAGCGCTTTCTGAAAGGTCAGAAAGATGTGTCTGCATTATTTGGAGGTGGCGCTGCCTCCATTTTTCACCAGCAATTACGATTAGCTGTCAAACGTGCTGTTGGCCATGGTAGGCTCCTTAAGGATGGACCTCTGTACCAACTCAACACTAAAGCAACCACTAATGCTGATGGGAAGGAGAGTTTTGAGTCTCTTTCCTGTCTCCCTCCAGTGTGTCTCCTTCCCCATGAAAAGGATAAGGTAAGACAGTTTTTGCATGGTCTTTTTTTTTTGTGATCAGTGGATGTGTCCATACAGAGTTGCAATTTAAAGCCAATGATCTTGAAACTGGTATGTTAGAAGTTACTAATGTGTGTTTGGGAAATGTAATGGATTGTAATTTGTACTTTGGACCAGAAAATTGAAGATGAGCTACCATGGGGAATTTACAATGCTTCTATGCAGTGGAACTTGGAAGTATGGTAACAGGTTTACTGTAGGTGTGTCAGTAAAACATAGGAAGTAAGCCTCCTCTCTTGAAGGTGAGGTGGATTTGCAGAGGAAACTTGAGGTGATCTCTTACTTTCACATTTTTATTTGCCTGCCATTTCTTCTTTCTATTTGAATTCAGGTAACATAGTGAGAGACTGATTAGCAATGGCCATCTAATGCTGTCTGAGAGGCTTTCTGTATAATGGGCAAAGAACTTTCTGTCCCAGAACCTCTTTATTGTGAAATAGGAAGAAACGTGGTTTAGTGGAAGGTGTTCCTACCCATGGCAGGGGGTTGGAACTGGATGATTTTTAAGGTCCTTGTCCACCCAAACTCATTCTATGATCTAGAGAGCATGGAAATGCTGGAAGGAGCACTCAGGGACTTCTGTACCCTTTGCCCCTTCCCCTCTCCCCCATTTTAAATATAGGTTCTTTATAAAAAACAGAATATTTTTTTTCTGTTGCTTTCTCTTATTTTTTTGTGGTTTTTCCCCTCCTTTCTGCCACACTTCTGTGTTCCTATGGTCATTGATCCTCCACTCTAACCTCAAGCTGAAGTTGTTGGAGTGAAATTCACACACCATCAGTATCTTTTTATTCTTTCTGTTGCTGTGAATGCAGAGTAAAACAGAAACTTGTCTTTGTTTACTGAAGATCAATTTGCCAATGATTTCTACATTTGCACTACTTGTCTCTAGGACATCTAGAATGTGAAGATTAATCTTTTTTTATCCTAAAGTGATACATTTTTCAGCAGAATGGGAAATTTTTGGTTGTTATAAATACCTTGTTCAGGGATGAGTTTTTTTGGGTAGGTCCTAGTCATGGTTTTTGAAGTCAGCTTCCCTCTCTGGTGAGAGATGCTTTAATGATCTATAAAGATTTGAAGATTTAAAACTGCTGTAGGAGTCTTCTTCCTAAAGAAGATAAAATTTGCACAGCTGCTTTATCACCAGTAAAGTTTCTCTGAAGTTCTAATTTAACTGTGGGAGCTTTACAGTGGACACAGTACTAACTTGTCAGTGTGTTGTGCTGTGGGGCTGGCATAATGTAGGAAATGTTTCTATGCTGAAAATTCCGGTGTTCTGTCTACAAATGTTCCCTGTGTAAGTCTCCAGCTTCATCTATAGTGAAGTCACTATAGCTGTAAAATGTTAGGAAATCTGGATATAAACCAACCTGGTACATGAGGTGGCTGGATTGAGAGTAACAGTGGATAATAGTGTCTGTGCATATTATTAACATAGTGTGTTTCACAGCCTATTCAGCTTTCTTGTAATGTGCTGAAACTCAGGAGCAGCTTGATTATTCTTTGAGATGAATTGTTCCCTGCACTTTTCTTAAAATGTTATAAACTGGAGTGGTGAATGGTAGTATGAGCTACTGTAAATACTGAATTTAGTCTGGGATTTTTTTTTTTGTCCCCTTGGAAAAACATAAATTTTGCAAGGAATTCTTCCAGTAAATTGTTCTGAGTTTTTGTGTCTGTGTATGTCTGTGTTTAACCCTAGATTTTTGCTCTTCATGTGCCATCTCTGTGCTGTGTAACTCAGGCAGAGCTTCATACTGAAGTAATTCTGAAGTAATTTTGAAGATATGACGTTAAAAATGTAGGTTCTGCCAGCATTAATTGACTGGCAAGTCAGTGGTGGCTCAAAGTTCCTGTTCTCCAGGATCTTTAAGACAGTTTTTGTTTTTAGTTTGTTCTTGGTTGTTTTTTTTTTCCCATACAGACAGTGCAATGACCTTCATTCAACTGCTTTGTGTTAAATCTCAACCAGTTCATGCAGATGCAGAAGACATACTGTACCATAATGATTTTCTTGACTTAGTGGGTTCTTTAGAGTGGCGAGAGATTTATTCTCTTCTTTTTTTTTTTCTTTAATGGCATATACCTGGTACAGATTCTTTGGGAGTATTGTGACAATGTGTCCCTTGATTCGTACAAGAGCCTTGGCAGTAAGGTGAACAAAAAATTCAACCTCCCACCTGCTAACTGATGGCCTGACAGTCCCCCAGCAGCAGCCCCCTGACAGCTTCTCCCCATTTTATGTACTGACCATGACACCATATGGTCTAGAATATCTCTTTGGACAGGCTGGGTCAGCTGTCCCAGCTGTGTCCCATCCCAGCATCCTGTGCCTACCAGCCTCCTCACTATGGGTGGGGTGAGAAGCTGAAATGTCCTTGACTTGGTGCAAGCCCTACTTGGCAACAGCTGGAACATCAGTAAGTTATCCAAAGTATTCTCGTCCTACAAAACACAGCACCATACCAGCTGCTAGGAGAAGAATTAACATGATCTCAGCCAAAACCAGGACAACTGTTCAACAGTTAATATAATATTACTACAATGCAATAATTACGGCATTACTTTGAGAGATTACTACAACACAGTAATGTTTAATACTGTATAAGAGCAAAGAGCTCTTTCCTAGTACACCATTGTGAGGAACTTAAGCTGTAGTAAGTTGCAGATCTTAAGGCTGGATGCCTTAAAGATAGCATGCTCTGCTTTTGTTTCGTTGCACTTGTTACAGAAAGAATCTTTGTAAAATCATTATAACTAAAAAACCCCAACAGTAACAAATAAGCTAACTGAAGGAGAATAGGAAATAATTGCTATACTTGTTGGAAGTTTCCAGAGCATCTGAAATTTGATCTCAGGACAACAGTAGGACTGTTTCTTCCTCAATTAGAAGGGAAACATGGGTGGTATTATTCAATATCCATTCGCACTGTCCCTGAAACTGTCTTTTACATCAGTTAAAACTGGCTATGGCTGCAGCAACCTTTAAGTAAATATTTTAGTGTTATCCTGCAGTATGGGGGAGGTTATAAAGCCAAAATTCTGGAAGTACTTCCTGAAAAAGAGAGGAAAAGTAGGAGTAATGTGGCTGAAAAGTAGGAGTAATATTTAAAGCAGATTCCCAGTGCTGCTGTCTTGCATGTTCCTTATGGCATGTCTGTTTCCTAGTTTTGTGTTGCTGTTTATATCTGTTGGTACTTATCAATCAGTTTAACTGTGGACTATTACAGATGCAGCATCCTTCAGGCCTTCCCTCTTGCCAAGTAGTTCTAGATCCCAATGTGCACTTGTAAACTCACATGAAGCCAAACTTCTTGTATCATTTTAGAAAGTTCATATGCTTTGAGGGTATCATAGTTGTTTTGAAGGCCTTTAAGCATATAATAACTATTGGTATATTGTGCCTGTTTAAAGTAAGTATTTGTTAATTCCATGTGTTAAATGAAAGAACTGTCTGATTACTGGTAAAGAGGTTATCTTTGGATTGATTTGTGTGGGGTGGAGTACATAAATGATCTGCAACCAGAACGCTGTAATTGCCTATTGAGAGCTTACCCGTCTCTCCAAGGGCGCTGTTCAAGCTTGGGCTCCCAGCTGGAGGAGGATTAGGATTCACTGTCTTCCAGCTGGTTCTGGGGAAGAGACGTCTGTAGTTCTGTCTAAAAAAGCCTTGTGGTTGATAACAGATGGCCTCCATCTGTACACTGTGTAACTCTGGAAACCCAAGTGTTAAAAAATTACTTTGATCTTTATTCGCTTGATTAGTGAACAGGTGAAGTACCTCTTAAAAATTGAGCGAATCTAAGCAGTCCTAAATGCTATTGCTGTGGACACCTGTGAATGGATGCTATGAACTGAGGCATTTAGCATGGAATGGGACTGAATGGTACCAAAAGTGGTGCTGCCAGTGTCTGGAGTCATGATAACTTAGAGGCAAAGCGTGTTGCTGTGGGAAGACATCAGAAGTTATGATGACTGCCTGTGTCAATGGGTACTACTGTGGAGGAAGTATTTTTAACGGTGTTCTCTGACACAATTTCAGCAGAATCTGAGTATGGGATAATGGATTAAAAAGCAGGAGACTAGTTCAACACATTGGCCAGATCCCTGTTGTCAGTCCTTTCTGTCCAGTAGATTATTGACAGGTATGGAATGATACCTCTCTGAAGTTAGGTTAATAAAGGAATTGTATTTACTGCAGAGCTTTAAAGGCTAGTCAGACAGGGAAGAGAGTGGATGATGGAGCATGTTGATAAAGAGACAGGAGCTTGATTCCAGTGTTAGTTTCGTTCTGTAGGAAGGGAAGAAACAGCTGAGAGGATGAGGACAGGTCATTCTGTCCCTGCTTTTCTCCTAGTTTCCCAGCAATTATATCTTCAGTCCCAGTGGTGGTGGAAAAAACACTTAAAAAGTAATAGTTATTAAATGAAGTAGTGCCATTTTAGTTGAAAAACAGGTGTAGTGTTCTTAAGTCCAAACATGCAGTTGACAAAATGCGGTGAACACTATCTGTGACAGACTGCTGAGTCCTTCAGTCTCTGTGAAGCAGGTGGGTATTTGCTTGTTCAAGGATTTCAAACGTTTATCCTACTGAGTTGTGATTAAGTCATGTTGGCTGCTAGTCCACCTTTTTAGGTTTTCTGTGTATTCAGTGTATAAATCTTAATTTTTCTTTCTGTCACTCCCAAGACAGCATCCTGTATTTTCTTGAAAAATATTAAGGTGTGAGTGAGAGCTCACAGGATATAACTTTGGGTAAAGAAAACTTTAGTAACTTGAACTGATAGATTTCTGAATCAGTGTCAAATGGAGTATCTTTATACTGCAGAGAAGGATATCTGAGCCTCTCTTTCACCTCACTATCCTGAGTTTGCAGTCAGGAAGTCTTGGCATGTGATTCTGATTGTGACTAACAAATCTTGAATAGTTTTAATTCTCAATTAGACAACTTGTTGGTTCTGGGGAGGTTATTTAACAACTGACTGTCTAAGCATTTCCAGTTGACTTTCTGTGAAGTTTTTACCATGTGTACATCTGATAATAAGATAATTTCTTGAGTTTGAATGTCAACCAGAGCTACTATTCACATTGCTTTTTTGCATTGGTTTCCAGATATATAATAACTTGGTTATAATAATAGATATATAGTAGTCACTGCAGAAAACTCAGCCTGTATATACCTCACTAATATCCAAGCTATTGGCCTTCACACTTGACTCTACTCTTGTAGCAGCATTTCAGATTTTCTTTCTGTTGTATTTGTCCTTCCTCAAACAGCAACACTTATTTTAAAGTAATTTAATTTTCCTATTTAAATTACTCTATATGTTTTTCTGAAGAAGAGGTATGTATTTCATGCTTGTTCCTTTCTTCTGTATGCTATTTTATCTTTTCTCCTTTACATTTGTTTTATTGTAGTCTCGTGTTTTAGACCATCATTCTGCCATATAAATATGCTTCTTTCTTTCAAGTGAGATTCAGGAAGTGAATTGGAGACAATATCCATTTATACAGACAAACATACATGCATGTGTTACGGTAATAGCTTTTCTTGGGTGTATTAAAATACACCCAACTTAGCATAGTTTTCTTGAACAAAACCTGTATTTTAAGGGATTTCTGGTTTTACTCTCAATTGCTTCATGTTTTTTTCTTCACTGTACAGTCTGGAGGGAACATTAAGAGTTATGATTTGGTAACTTACACAGATGAGGGGTTAGTTACTAACCATTGCTGCTACAAGTTCATATTATTGAGTAGTATTTCCTAAATTCTGCAGTTTTCTCTGTATACAGCAAAAAAGCGGACATGATTTGTAAAATTACTTTGGCAGTATGAAATTCATTGGTTCTGATTTTATTGAGGCATGGAATTGAAGCAGTTTTCCTCTCCAGCCACTGATCCAAAAGGCGTGGAATCCATGCTTTGTGATGCCATGCTCACTGAAACATGTTTCCTCATGTTTTAAATATTTTTTTCCATGTGGTGTAGGTTGTACTTTCCCTCTGTCTTTTCTGGTTCATCTGCCCTTGCCAGGAGCTACAGCCTTGGAGGGAGACCTTTGCAAAAGAATAGGCTGTTTGAAGGGAGGAGTAATGATTTGTCACTTGCCTAAAAACAGACACACAGAAAAGCATTATCTAGTGTGAATTCTCAGAAGCCATCTACCATTGCTTCTAGGAGGCTCACATTCAGGGCTTCTTAAAGAGCAAAGCAAAAAAAAAAGTTGGTGTGAGTGTATGTGTTTCTTCTGTGCTGGTGTAAATTCTATACCCACTCGATTCCAATCACAATGACTACCAGAAGCATATATGTGATGATGGGACAAAGATAGTCCTGGTATCTAGTGAGCTCCAGATGGTATTAAAACATCTGTCAAGTGCTTTAACATTACTGGCAAGTGACCATTGTGACATTGTGGCCTGCAAACTTGACTGTGAGTTTTGAGGCTTTTCCTAAATTAAGACGACTACAAAACAGATGGGTTGGCCAAAACTGAGATTGTAAAATTACTACACACACACACGTTTTTTCCATAGGTATTTCTCCTTAGTTGCCTTTAGGAGAGCATACAGTCTGTGAATCTTTAAGGCAAATTTGGTTTCTAGAAACGCTTTGTATAGTAACAACATGTGCTGAGAGGCTGGCAGGCTGTAAGACACTGTCAGTCCAATTTGTTCTGGCTCCCTCCCTCACTGAATCTGGTGACATCACACAGATAGATGTACTTGCAAGCAAAACAGCAGAAGGAGTTGAATGTCTGCCAAAAATTTGCAGTATGAAACTGAGCTGCCTGCTTCCAGTCTTGTTTTCACGAATCTTTCATTGTGTGCTTGCATTTTTCACTTGCCAGGATGTTCTTTGCTGAACAAACACAGCAGCAGTGAAATCTCTCCATACTTACTATAACAGTCTCACACAGAAGCTTTGGAGGAGTAGCCTGATCTACACATTCAAAATTGTTCCAATTTAATTAATTATTCTAAAACATTTTGAATTCCAGTAGAGCATTCCCCCAAACTGTACATGTTTTGGGGTTTTTTTTTAAGTGTAGTGAAGTATTTGCCTGCAGCTTGCCAGGGGTGGTAATTGAAGCTGTGAAGGGTAGTCTTTGATCTGGTTCTTCCAAACCTGGACAGTGCGTACATGTGGGCTTGCAAATTTGAAGGACTATGGGGGTGAACAGGATATGCACAAATACTGGCTAGAATAGAGAAGAACGACTGTCCTAGGCTGTCAGCTGTCTATAAAACTCTCTTTGATGAAATAAATTGGTCATGAACTTCCTGCAGAGGATACGTGAAATAATTTTATTTCTCCCTTGAAAAGTTGCATGAGTGTTATAGCTTTCCTTTCAAAAGGTAGAAGGTAAAAGTAATTCCTGAAATCTTGATTCCAAAGAAATTAGCACACTGACTGACCCTTCATACACAAGGTTTTTTCCCCCAGTAAACCTGATACTGACTGGAAGCAGCTAGCTGCCTGGCACCTAGAGTCAAGTCATGAACAAAAAGAGAACAATTTGTGTTAAAAGAGGATGGGGAGTCACTGCATAGCTGATTTCAGCTGAGGTGATGGGCTGGAAAGATACTGCCTGTAGGCAGTGAAGATGCTCGTTTCCCCCTCCCACTTGGATGTTAATGATTTCCATGATTGGCATAACTATCTACAGTTGTCTTGTTTTCTCTCTTTCTCAAAAGGAGCAAAAACTGCAGTCCTTCAATTAACTAATCCTGTGAACATATTCCAAACTGAAGTAGTTTAATGGGCACGTGATTTCGTATTAGTTTGTACTTCAGCATCATTTGGGATTTACCCAAAGGCTGATATAAATACTTGTATTCTAAATGAAGAATGTCAGGCTTTCATTTCTGTTGTGTGGCATAATTTTGATACAGCAAATTTCCAATTTTCCATCTAGTGAGTGCTTTAAGGATCACACCTCAGACTGAAGGTGTCCTGTGTGTGCTATGTCTGTACTGAGCAAAAGGTAGAGCTTTCAGATTTTCAGTTTCTGCAAATATAAGAAATATAAACAAACCCGATTCCTGCAAGAAACTGTCCTGGATACAGCTTTGGCTTAAGCAGAGTAAAAGTGCTTGAAGTTCTTCTGGCATATGCTTCCATGCAATAATTAGCAGTATGCACATATGTAGCTGCAGAATAGATTCTGAAAAGGTGTGTTTGAAATTACTAACTGTAACTTGCTGCAGCTATACAAAGAACATTTCCAGTGCTTCAGATGTGATTTTAGCATTTTTTAATTGTATTTTTAAATTAAATTCTGTGTACATCTTTGCACTGGAAACTATAAATCACGGGATTTAAATGCAGAATTGGATTAGAAAGAATTTGTTAGATAATGAAATCCAGCACTTAGTGTTAAATTAGGCCATCCTTTCACTCTTATTAGTTGATCAAGTACCACTTTAAAACAAACAGTTATTGCATTTGTTACGTCTTTGATGAGGCTGTAGAATGTCAGTCCTTGAATTTAAAAATGTCCTGCTTATTCCAGTCCAAATGTATTGTTGGCTAGTTCATATCTATTTCTTTCTTTGCTAGTGCTGTGCCTCATCTTAAATGCATCTTTTTTGCTACACAATGTCTAACTCCACTCATAACTTTTTCAGTGAGAGCACAGCTTTTTATCTGCTTGTGATTGCTAAATAGCATGCTCACATAATTTTCTGCAGGAAGATTTTATTTTAGTTTTTCATAACAGTGTTAACAGTTGTACAGTTTTTGTACTTTGGAGTACTAACTTCTTTTCAGTTAGTGCTGTGTTGAATGTGAAAACCAGGTAAAATCTTTGAGACATGATGTGTGTTCCATCATGTTTATGGGATATATAAACACCTGTGTCATTTTGTGTACTACAGTTTGCTCCCTTGAGATACCCAGTGTTCTTACTGTCTGTTTTCCTCACAGCCGGTTGCTGAACCAATTCCAATTTGCAGTTTCTGCCTTGGTACAAAAGAGCAAAATCGGGAGAAGAAACCTGAAGAGCTCATCTCTTGTGCTGACTGTGGCAACAGTGGTAAGTGACCATTTTAAGAGCTGCTGGTGTTATCCCCTTCCCTTGAGACAGAAAAGCTGGTGCAATGCCTGGTGTTGCCCTGTGCACAGAGGGAGTATGCATCTAGTAAGAATCTTGCCACTTAAGACAGAGAATGTAGTGTTATCACTCCTGCTGACCCAGACATGTGAGGAATATGCTTCTGTGGCATACAATACATTTAGTTCAGCTGAATCTTTAGTCTTCCAGAGGGGAGACAGCTAAGTTAACCTAGCACAATTAATTAATTTCTCTCCTGGAAGTTTTTTTTAAATGTGGCAATGAAGACCAGTTTCACCGTGTTTCTCAATTCAGTTATGAAGAGTTGTCTTCGAGTTCTTTTGCATGTGGGCTTGCCATTTGCTATGTAGAGCATTGGTTTGTGTTATAAGTAGGTAAGACTAGAAGGACCTAAAAATAAGAGTATCTGGATAACCAAAATTTTGCATGAAAATGTAGAATTGATAAAGCAGACTCTTTGTGAGCTATCTATGACCATTAACAGAAGGATAATGATTTTACCAGTAAAATTTTCTCTTTTTTCTCTAGGTCACCCATCATGTTTGAAGTTCTCTCCAGAGCTGACAGTTCGAGTGAAAGCCTTGCGATGGCAGTGTATTGAATGCAAAACATGCAGTTCCTGTAGAGATCAAGGCAAAAATGCTGTGAGTATAGTGGAGTGTGGATTGAATGAAGAGGATACCAGTTTTGTGGCTGTTAAACTACAAGATAAAATTACTTTAGAGGCAAATATCTGTAGCTTTTATTTTCGTCTAGTAGTCTTTCTGAGACCTGGGAAATACCTTGAATTGTCCATAGGTGAAAGCTATGTGTCTGTTCTCTGAAATGGTGACAAATTAATGGAGGGCTTGATGCTGATGCATATATAAAGAGAGATTATCTGTCTTCAACAGGATAACATGCTATTTTGTGACTCATGTGACCGCGGCTTTCACATGGAATGCTGTGATCCTCCTCTTACCAGGATGCCAAAAGGTGAGGACTTTGTGATGAAAAGGATAATTTAAGATGGTGTTGGAAAAGATCAGTGGGCAGGCAGTGCTTCCACTTACTTGGTCCTCTTTTAGCTACATTTAGCTCATTTTTGTTTAACCATTAAGTTATGGTTTTCTGATGATGTACTGCCAATTAAGGAGACTTCCTTTGTGTTTGGAACTCTTTGGGTGCTGGGGAATATACGTGTATATGTGATAATCAGTGCCTTTGGTACTGTTCCTACCCTTAATCTCAGAAGGCCTGTGGACTGTATTTTTCCCTTTTGTCCTATATAGATGTCTTTTGCATTCGATGATGGAGACTTGTGTCTTACAGGTATGTGGATATGTCAAATATGTCGACCACGGAAGAAAGGAAGAAAACTTTTACAGAAGAAGGCAGCACAGATAAAAAGACGCTATGCTAACCCAATAGGACGTCCCAAAAACAGGTTAAAGAATCAAAATACAACGTAAGTCTCCATAAAGAAGAGTGAGATGTGAGATTCTGTAGGACAGTGGGTACTTCTGAAGTCTCTAGTCTACTTAGTGAGAAGTTTTCTTTTACAATTAAGAGCTGTTCATCACAGATTTTCCGAAAAGGGCTGTGAAAGACTAGAAGTAACCTTAGTGCTGAACCACCAGTTGATTCTAACCAATAGCACTGGAGGGTGTTTGGGAAAACAACTTTACAAAATTTAATGCTTCTAAAAACATAGAGGAAGCGTCTCTATTAAACATGATATTTTTTTTGTTCAGTCAGCTCAAAAACTTTGCACAGAACTCTCAGTATAAATCAGAGGAGCTAAAGGAAAACTAGCCATCTGCTTCTTCTGTTTTTTTCTCTTTTATTTCATGATTGATTCACAATTTTTTTGCCTTTGTTCCATCATTTCACTTGCAAAATATATCAGAATTGGGCAAAGATGTGTAGCTTGTCTTCTTGGGAAAAAGCTGCCTGTTTCTGTCCTCTGTAGCTGAAAAGACTGTAGATAAAAATAGTCAGTCAGTCAGTCTAGGACACACCTTCTGAGAAGTGTTGAATACTCAGGTATCTCATAGAATCATAGAATCATTAAATTGAAAAAGACCTCTAAGATTATTGAGATCAACCATTAACCCAGCATCCCTATGTTCACCCCTACCCATATCTCCAAACCACATCCACACACCTTTTGAATACTTCCATCTCAATAGAGTTTTAAAATTTACATTCTTAAAAATGGCAGCTGGTTGGAGAGCAACACTGTTTTCAGCTAAGGTGACCATCAGTGGTACAGTTCTTAGCTAATAGGTGCTTCCTTCATGTATTAACTTTCTGTGGAATTTTTACAACAATTTCCTATCAGTACAAAAACCATAGCAAGTCACAAGTGTAAGTGTGTAGTGATTGCATAAATTGAAGCCTTCTCTACAATGTATTCGTTCTGGTTACTGTTTTTAAAATTTAATGTTGTGTTAAATTCGGTGAAAATCTATTGTTTATATTCAAATTAGTTTGACATAATGTTCAATGTAGAGAAAAATAGTCGACTGAGATGTTTAAATCCCAGCTCCTCTAGGGTACACAGACTTTTGATGACTCCTGTATTATTAAGTTCTTCAGGTCACATTCTGCATGGTTGATAAATACATTAAAGAAGATGGTAGGCTGTCTTACCACATTTTCTGACCATATCTTTCCCCTTCTCATCCTTTAGATCAAAAGGTCCTTTCAGCAAAGTTCGCACCGGTCCTGGTCGGGGTCGGAAGCGTAAGATGGCTCTGTCCAGCCAGTCAGCAGCATCAGAAGGAGGATACCTGGAACAGACAGATGTCTTGGACTTCTGCAGAGATGGCAGCAACACCTTGAAATTTAACAAGAAAACCAAAGGGCTTATAGATGGCCTTACTAAATTCTTCACTCCCTCCCCTGATGGACGAAAAGCTCGAGGAGAAGTGGTAGACTATTCTCAGCAGTATAGGATCAGGAAAAAGGGTACCAGGAAATCTAGCACTTCAGAATGGCCCACAGGTAAAGATTTTTCACCCTGCCAGTGTAAATATCCTATATACCAAGCAAATGTTCAAAGGCTAGGATGCTGGAGTGACTGGAATTGGTAGAGGCTGGAAACGTTGAGCTGAATGTTGACATTGGAATGCACTTACCTTTGGTGCATTGAGGTAAAATATGAGCTGGAAAATGGAAGTGATCCTAGAGACTTCAGCTTCTTTATATAGGATGGCAAGGTGTGATGAGGGATTCAATGATTATAGTGAGGTAGAATGCCCATTGGTAAGGAGGCATTTGCAGACAGCCTAGGAAATGGGCTAAATAATGTCACATTTGAAAGCAATAACATAGGCAGTGGTTCATGAAAATAAAGAGCAGCAAGGTAGAAGTATGAAATTGAAAATAGATAACTAAAACCAGTCCGACAGACCCGTGAGTTTCCAATCTATGGATGTGTGTAAATGTTTCTTAATTTTCTTGGTCATACAGGAGCCTGTTTGTGTGGCTTGGCATCTTCTTGTGGAAAACTACCTCTTCCCTTTGGAATGCAGTTCTGCTTTCCTTGGTTTTTTTCTTTTCTAGCTTAAGGTATTATCTGTGCCTGGACATTTATTTAATTTTTGTATTCAGATATTTGCAGTTTTGTTGAATGCTTCTGAATTGTTCCTAAGCAGGCAGTGGGAAATATTCCACAATAAAATACTATATTTACAGCTTTAGAATAGTTACCTGCATTATCCTTGTTGGTGCTGGAAGAACAGCAGTGTGACTTAATGCTTTGGGAATGAGGTGAAGTGTCTAGAGGGTTTTGTTGGGTTTTTTGTTTAGGTAGGTTTGTTTGTTTTTGTTGAAGAGGTGTTTCTAAGGTGATGAATGTAGGTGTCCTGGTTTTGGTTTTACCAGATAAGGTATTTAAATCCTTGTTTGTGAAAAATAGGCTTAGTGGTAAGCCATTTATGCCTTCATGGTACTATGAATATCTAGGTGGCGACATTTGGACTTGCTTAATTCCTTGAGTACGGTACTACTACTCATGTGGTCCCAAATCTAGAATCTGTTCTTCCTTTGTGGTCCCAAATCTGAATAGAAAATCCCATCAATAAAACCTGGCACAGTGTGTGAATACAGCCAGATGCTTTTTGTCACTGCAAATACCTTTTTGTAAATGTAGTGAAGAAAATTTTCTCTCTCATTTACAGACAATCAGGACAGCTGGGATGGAAAACAAGAAAGTGAGGAGCGTTTTTTTGGAAGCCAGGATGTCTTAAATGAAAAAGACATGGAGTTGTTTCGAGATATTCAGGAACAAGCACTGCAGGTAAAGTTAAATTTTCAGTGTCTGGCAGTAAGTACCAAGTCTGTAAAAGAAATTTAAATAAATCTAAAACCACCACCCCAACAACAAAATAACAAGAAATACAGACTTCAGATGAGTCTGTCTGTCACAGAAGCTAATGTGGTTCATTTCTGTTGCTTGAGAGTAACGGAGAACTGACCTCAAGAGAGCTGGAGGATACTATAAAAGTGAGCATAAGAATGTAAGAGGTTAAGGTGACTAAGAAAGCTTGAGGGCTGTGGCTTTAGTCCTCGCAGAACTGTTAAATAATTGGTAAAACGTGGACTGTAAAAACAGTAAAATATGGGATGGTTTGCTAGCAGCATGGGTCGCATGGGGTCTCTGAGTAGTTAAAGCATTCTTTTTCTAGATACTTTAACTCCTTATGGAACAGGATAGAGCATTGCTGTTTGTGTCTGTGTACACATTGATGAGTGTTTATAAATAGAGGTTGCTGTTCCTTTTCATCTACAGCTCCACGAAATATGGATACCTAGGATTAGATCCTGAGGTGACTTTTGCTGATACCAGTCCCACTTAGGAAGCTTAGCAAGATGTTAATTTGGCATGTTACCTTTCAAACACTAACCCATTGTCATGGGTTATAGCTGTTTGATTCTGTTAGCATATGGGTAATTCACTGGTGCTCTTCACATTAGTTACTGACTTCCTGCATAAAGTGTTGGCATTTGTTAGTAACTTCAGTTCAGGGGGTTCATATTATAATGCAAGGCTAGTGGCAGTACTTGCGTTTCTATAATTCTGAGTGACAGTCTTTTGAGGTAAAATCTTCCTAAGCTGAGAAGGCAATTGTTTTAATTTATTTAATCTTAAAAGTCCTTCACTTGGAAATTCATGGAAACTTGGGATTTTTTCCTCTTGCATAGAAAGTAGGAGTGACTGGGCCTCCTGATCCACAAGTCCGCTGCCCTTCTGTTATCGAATTTGGCAAATACGAAATCCAAACCTGGTACTCCTCCCCATATCCACAGGAATACTCGAGGTAAGACTTTTCTTTGTTCTTCTTCGATGTTTGTGGGAAAGCTGTACTCCAGCAGGCATAGAAATCTAGTGGTTTCTACATTTTGGTGTCTGAAAGACTGTTCTGCTGTGCTGCACATACAGTTGCTTTGCTGTTCTCTTGCTTAAGAACTTTGCAAATTGTTTAAACTGCAAACTCTTTGAACTTTATCCAGATAGAGCAATGACTTGTAAGGGCTATAGCTAGAGGAAGAAAATTAAGTGAAACTCTTTATTCTGCCATTTAATAAGAACATGTGGTCTGTCATGAGGAATTATTCTAGCTGTACAAAACCTGGGATGTTGTCTGTGATGACGAGGAAGATGAGGGAATAGGAACTATTTATCTCATCCATCCTAGCATCATTAGTGCAAAACTGGGAGAGGTTACTGGTTTTTTTCTTAGGATTTTAATCTGTTTTTTCTGGGATAATTTTATAGTGTAAATGCAGGACATTAAGGGCACATATTTTTCAATATGCATTTGTTAGAGAGTAAGTGTCATGACTTTAACTATGGTAAGGTGGTTTTGCCCTCATCAGCACATACACAAGGTCAGTGTATATTGGATTTGTTTTCATCAAGTTCTCTGTTGGCAGGAGTGAGGAAATTTATACAAAAGTCACTCTTCAGTCTCTGTTCTTTCTGTATCTTTGCTTGCAGGCTACCGAAGTTATACCTTTGTGAATTCTGTCTGAAATATATGAAAAGCAGAACTATTCTCCAACAGCATATGAAAAAATGTGGCTGGTTTCATCCTCCAGCCAATGAAATTTACAGAAAAAATAATATATCAGTGTTTGAGGTAAGTTAGAAAATTAAGCCACTTCCTCTTATCCATAAAATAGGGCTCTCAGCACCTAATCATGTGATAAATTTTTCATAGTCATAAAAGTCTTCATTCTTGAAACACTGAGTTTCCAAGAGTGAAGAACAACAAGCAAGCAGCCAGTAGGAGCTGACCTTGTGTATAGATTATTCATCCATAAAACACAGAAGACTCACTTTGTAAAAATCTATGTTTTTTATTTTACAAAAATGAATTTTAAGTTGTCTCTTAAGCTATTGATTGTAACAGTGACTTGGTCACAGCCTCTATTCTACGGATGTTTTAAGTACTTTGAGATGCTACCTGTGACAGAGAAGCCTTCTCTCATGTTAAGACATTTCAAATGTGTGGGGATACTTGGGTGAAGCCTGTCCTTGCATAGCAGCAAATGGAGTGACAGAAGTTTTCCTCATGTCTCTTAAGGTTGATGGCAATGTCAGCACTATCTACTGCCAGAATTTGTGCTTGTTAGCTAAACTCTTCTTGGATCACAAGACTCTCTATTATGATGTGGAGCCATTTCTTTTCTATGTGCTGACACAGAATGATGTTAAGGGCTGTCACCTTGTTGGCTACTTTTCCAAGGTAAGTATTTTGAGTATGAATTGTTTGGTATGATGAGCAGTGCTGCTTTGTGTTCTTTAAATTGTTATAGTTCAAGCTCTTGCATTTTATATAATAAATTATGTAATACAGATATAGACATCTGTTGTAACCAAATTTTATTTATATTACATTTGGAGACCACCAGTTAGTAAACCCAAGTTTCCTGTAATGTTGAATAGCATATACTTGCTAAGGAACTTGTACTGCAGCTAGTGGTTAAAAAAACCTTTTCAAATTACTTCCTGCTCTTGGTGGAGATTGGGTAGTACTGTTTGTGAGATAATTCTGTTTATCTCACCTTTTGTTCTATATATACATGGTTTTCCAAACAAGTTTGGCAACTTTGCACCCGGTTTGTAGCCTTTTATTTTTTTTGAGGGAACAGGGCCAAGATTTCAGATAGGACTTTTCTTAAGATTTTTATCCTTAATTATTTAAATTACTTTTCAATAGTTTTATTTGAAGCTTTTTTCTTTAGTATTCAGAACAGCAGATATGAGACTGGATTTTGGTATGTTGTGCTTGTAACATTTAAAGAATCACTGGAGTATTGCAGTCTTTTGCAATGAATTTAGCTGCCTTCACATTTATTCTTAGAATTTATCTTCTCTGCAGCCCATGTTCTTTACTGTATGCTATCTAAGCAGAAGAGTATGTCAGGTTTTCATTGTTTTTTCTTTCCTTATCTGAAATGAGGTAGAGTTTTAATATTGTCTCTTTGAAGTCTTTCCTTGGCGTTAATGTTCCTAAGAAACTGAGGGCTTCCTGTCTCATTTTTTGCTATAGAACTACTTAAACACTTTTACAGAGCAACTTACACTATTTCTCACTGATCTGTTTTTTTTTAATGTGATTTTTTTTCCAACAGGAAAAACACTGCCAGCAAAAGTACAATGTCTCCTGTATAATGATTCTTCCACAATACCAGCGTAAGGGCTACGGCAGGTTCCTAATTGACTTCAGTAAGGAACTTTCTCTTTACTTTTTTTAGTCTGTCTTTTCATATTTAAAGGACTAACAGTAGAAGTGGGTATTTTTCAAAACACATATCAGGACAAAGGCTTCTAAAGCTCACAAAACCATCCGAACTTCACCATTTATTCTTTTTGTTGGAACTTCAGCTCTAGAGACAAATTGATCATTCTTCCCTTAATTCCAATGTTTTCTGTGTAAACAACTTAAGGCAGAAACTAAAGGGAAGTGTCAGTATAGTGATTTTAGTGTAAGCTTGTTTTGTGCACATAGTTCCATATGCAGAAAGTCAGCTGTAGGATTGCATGGTCTGAGGAGATCTTCAGCAGCTTGATTAGGTGAATGAATGTCTTACGCAAAAGTGTCTTATATTTTAATTTAACTTTGTGAGCAATAAAACCAGATATACTTAAGCTCTGAATACTGAGGTAATTCTGAGATTTGTACATCTTTTGTAGATAAGTTTTTGTTCTCCTGAAAATACCAGTGAAGCAAAAGAACGCAAGGATATATCTTGAGAAATCAACAAATGCAGGTTATGGTAGAACAGAAATGAGAAGGCACATTTGTCATCTTCTTCCATTCATCCACCTTTGTCTCACTGGATAGAATATAACCTCTCAGCCTTTATGGAATCTGTGCAATGTATCACAGTCTTAAATTAATGAAATCTCTGCAAATAGAGCTTGATACTCTCCAGTGTGGTCCTAAAGTTTGACAGTAGAGAATTTTCAAGAAAGTTATAAGTCATATTAGTTTTAAGAGTATGTTTTTCCTTTGTCATTTCTAAAATTGCTATTGCAATTGTGCTTCGGGCTTGGTGTAGTTTCTAGGTAGGCACCTGCTGCCATCTTGTGGCATTACCTATAGTCAGTGTCTGATGGCAGCAGAGTTCAGAAATGTCATACTCGATCACTGAATAACAGGAGTTTAAACAAGCAAATAAAAAATTGGCCCAACAGCTCCAAGTGTCCTTCACAGTTGTTGTCTAGATCTTGTAGGCAGCACTAAGCTACTATATGAGGCCTTTGTGGAAGTCAGGGTGGAAACACAAGCTAATACTTTGAAACTTTTTTCTTGTGTATCTTCAGGCTATCTGCTTTCGAAGCGTGAGGGTCAAGCAGGATCACCAGAGAAGCCCTTGTCAGACCTGGGGCGCCTGTCATATATGGCTTATTGGAAAAGTGTAATATTGGAGTGCCTTTATCATCAACGTGACAAGCAATTAAGCATCAAGAAATTGAGTAAGCTGACTGGAATCTGCCCTCAAGATATCACTTCCACTCTGCATCACCTACGAATGCTTGACTTCCGTAGTGATCAGTGAGTACAGGAGTCTCGTTGTAATCCCAAATACCTTCTGATGTATTTCATTGAAATGTAATGGTGTTTGAAGACAAGTCATATCTAATAAATTTTTCATAGTCATAAACTTCAGTGTCCAGATATTGAGACTGTGGTACTGATGTGCAATGCAAGAATCATTCAGTGCCAAAGCTGGCTCAAATGCCCAGTTGTGTAGCATTGCAGATGTGGAATTCTGAGAATTTGCTGCTGTGAGAGAGAGCAGGTTGGTTTCTTGGTTATGTTTTCTTGGGATCCCTCAGCCAAATCAGT
Organism: Pycnonotus jocosus; assembly: GCA_013400435.1. Lineage (NCBI taxonomy): Eukaryota > Metazoa > Chordata > Aves > Passeriformes > Pycnonotidae > Pycnonotus > Pycnonotus jocosus. Next base: position 335,281 of record VWYP01008889.1, on the reverse strand, counting down.
CTAATACACTCACAAATAGAGCAAAGAACAGCAACTTCCCTTCTTTAGAGGCAGATCTGCTCATTATTTTCAGTCGATGAGCAGACAGTTGTTTCCCTCTTTTTCTCTATGTCTCAAAAATGCCATAAACTTGTGTGGATTAAAATGGAATGCTTGAAGAGTGGGAGAGATCACCAGGAGCGGTGAAATTTGTCGCTGTAGGATAGAGGTAGCCTGCTTGTTCATCCAAGAAGTTAGGTGAAATACTGGGAATTAATCTTGTTCCAAACCACAGTGGTTTGGTGGGTGGGGTTGTATTCTGTTGTGTTTGTGTTAAAGTTGAAACTTACTTGGAAAACTTGAGAATAGTTTTATGTCCTGATCTCACAGTGTACCTTTAACCAGTGATATTTCTTTCAGACCCTTAAACAAAATGCAGCACGGTAGTGGGACTGCAACTTTTCTTGAGCATTGCTTTTATTTCTCTTCAGTAGCTTTCACCTTATATTGCCCATTCCCCAAATGGCATACTCCTTGTCTGTAGTAAAAATGATGCTCTGCAGCTGAATGTTAACCATGGAAGGATAATGGCTTCATCTTCAACAAGAAGTGGAAAGAATTTTAACATTTCCTCAGCTGTGAGATGCTTTCTTCAGTAGTCAGATTGTACTGCGAATTGTACTATTTTAATGAGTTTCTGTTCTCTCTGAAGTTACTTGTGGCAGCACTGACTGAGAGTAATGTATTTTGTATAATACATCTGTTTCACGTGGCAACATGTACAGTTTGTCACCTGTTATTGATCAGAGTGTTATTGCTGTTCAGATTTGTGATCATTCGTCGTGAGAAGCTTATCCAGGAACACATGGCAAAGCTTAGAACTAATGTCCGACCAATTGATGTGGATGCAGAATGTCTGCGTTGGACACCTGTTATAGTTTCCAACTCAGTTGTCTCTGAAGATGAAGAAGAGGAAACCGAGGATGGGGAAAATGAAGAGCAACAAAAGCAGAAAGAAAAGGATCCGGAGACCAGTGTAAGAGTGAATCTCTTATTCCTGTGTGGCATGTGGTTTATACTTAATGCTTTTGGAGGCAGTGCCAACAAAATTTCAAATGTGAAGATTGCACATTAATCATAATCATAAAAAGCAATGCAGTCGTGGTTAGTTTATGTATCTTTATGGCTTCAGATTAGAAAATAAAACTAGAGGAAACATGAAGGCATAATCTAGAGAACAATCCCTGAAGGGGTTGCACTCTTGCATCAGGTGGTGAGCGCTGGGTAGAATACTAAGAGGCAAATTATCTGCTGTGACCATATTTACATTAAACTAATGGTGCATTTTAATGGAAAAACAGCTTCAAGTTTTTCTCACTTTTTTCTTGAAAATTGCACAAATACTTGGTTTGAATGTAGCAAGGTAAAGTTTGCATTCTGGCACACCACTGAATGGCTGACTGAAGTGACTTGTTGGGAAGCTAAGTGAGATATATTATCACCTGTGGGGAAAGGAGTAGCAAGTAGCACTACATGAATCTCTTAAAGGTCAAATCTTTTTTGTAATCCCAGATTTTTAAAAGTCACTTTCGTTAAACTTTTCTGACTTTTTGCTCAAACGCTTTTGCGGAATCAAATTCAGGATAGACTTTTATGCTGAAACAGGAAATGTGAAATCTATTTGTTTTTATTTAAATCAGATGGTAATATCTATGTCATGGGAGAAGAAAGAGCAAGAGCCTTACTCACCAACAGAGAGTGAAAAAAAGCCAGACATTGTTGCTCCAGCCAATTCTGCACGACCAAACAAGCACATTTTTCCCCTGGATAGTCTTCCTGCAAACAGTCAGCCATCACGAAGAGGTCGATGCAACCGCAAGAGCAAAAAACTTCATGAGCCCTTTTGTGAGAAGGAGCCAGCATTGCCCATCGAGGAGAAAACAGCAGTTCCCAGTGGACGATGCAGTGAATGTGAGGAAAAATCAGCAGCCTCACGAGGCCGGTGCAGTGACTGTGAGGAGAAGTCAGTGGCCTTGCAAGGAAGATGTGGTGAATGTGAGGAGAAATCTCCAGCCTCAAGAGGCCGGTATGCTGAAGATGAGGAAAAATCTGCAGCTTCCCAGGCACAGTATGGCAAAGGTGAAAAGTTTGTCATTCCCCATCGGCAGCACAGTGAAGGTATGGAAAGGTGGAGGGGGCAATTGAAAAAGAACACAGAGCCACTGAAATCTAGATTCACAGAGGACTGTGACAGATTACCCCGGCGCTACAGCGATACTGACAGGGCACTTCTGAGGTGTTTTAGTGAGAGTAGTGAAGAGGAAGATGATGAGCCTGTGAGTCCTCGATCAAGCTCCCCACCTGTTCTCACCAAGCCAACATTGAAACGAAAGGTGTGTGCTTTATTTCTTGGTTTTTTCTGACTATGTTGTCCAGTCAGTTTTGTCAGTTTGTTGGGGCTTTCTGAAGGATGGTGCAGTTCACGAGGTCTGTATTGAGTGTACAGGGAGCACATGTTCAGCGTTCCAGAACTCCCTCTGCAGGGTTCTTCCTGCTGACTTTTCCTAGTGGTGGTTTTTGGTGAATCAGAGGAAGGAGTTTGAGGGGTTTTTGATTTTAGCTTCTATCTTGTGCTTTAGATTTTTTTTCTAACTTAGTTATTAAAGTTTTACTCAGTCATGCAAAATAGAAACAGATACAGTCTACTTATGAAAGAAGCTTGCAAAACACAAATGCTCTCTAAACAACTGAAATCAGAGTGTAAAGTCTTTGAAATTATTTCCCATGGAGATGTGAATTCTATGTGTCTAAGCAAATGCTTTCTTCATGGGATGCCGCACTAAAAAGTTCTTTCCTGTATCATTTTTGCACCTAATTCTAAGCTATTTACATCTGTGTTGTAGTGTGTCTAAAGTTCCAGCCATTATGGATGGGCTGTTAGCTTCATCTAACCCTTAAATTCTAACTAGTGGCAAGTGCCAGGCAGTAATTTCTAGTGAATTCTGGGTTCTAGAAGGGAGCTGTCTGCTGTTCATATTTTGTATTTATCTAGTGTTTCATTTCTACTGCACATGATAAAATACCTTCTCTTTTCCCACCTTCCACTTTCAGAAACCAATTCTTCATCGGAAGAGGCGGGTCCGCAAGCGTAAGCACCACAACAGCAGTGTCGTCACTGAAACAATCTCAGAAACCACAGAAGTACTGGATGAACCATTTGAGGACTCAGACTCTGAACGACCAATGCCTCAGTTAGAGCCTACATTTGAGATTGAGGAGGAGGAAGAGGAGGAGGAGGAGGATGAAGAGGAGGAGAGTGAACTTTCATCCAGTGGATACTTTCGGCACTTAGCCCAACCAGACACACTCAGGCACAGACCCTCTTCTAAGAGGAAGTCCAGAGATGAGGAGGAGTCTGATGACAATAATGGTATGTATGGTGGTATGAAAGTTTGATAGATTCTTTTGGATAATGACAGCTCACTACAGAACCAGCTGCTTTCTTTGTCTTGTAACTTCCAGCTGAAGTGTAGGTTAGGCATAAATTACCAGTCAAACTAGCCTCAGACATTCCCTAATTTTATGAAAATGTGGTGCTTACATGTAACTATCTTATTGGCAATGACCTGATCCCAGGCTATCCTTTTGATTCGGCTTTCCTAATGGAATTGGTATCTGTGATTGTGGAAAAACCTAAGCAGCAGAATCACTTACAGAAGTAAAATGGAAATGAACTGGCAAGTTCCCAATTTTCCATAACAAAGGGAAATATTAAATTGGCTCTTGTGACATCCTCTTCTTCATCACATTGCATATTCACCCTCTCAGCTTCTCATATCTCCTTAAAGTTCTCTGAACCTTCAGTTCATAAAAGAAAATAATTTGGTTGTGACTGGTTGCTTAGAGTCCACTCATTCAGATACTCTATTAGCAATCTTCTTTATGGCTATTAGATGTCCTTTTGTTTTGATGGGTTACACAGTGCAAAACAGCCAGCGAAATGAAAATGAACAACTGTGTGAAAAACAAGTATGGTGCCATTATCCCACAAGAAGAAATTGTTGCCTCATTAATTGATGACTTTCAATTAGGGGGTGGTTACCAGAGAAGAATTTCTCTTTCTAAATACTTTAATACTAAAAGCATTAATACAATAATAGCCAGGTTTACTATTTATGTAGCTTCAGTTACCCTTAAATCCTTACTAAAGGATATAACTAGACTTAGTGCATATAACTGGATTCATAACTAGATTTCATATAACTAGATTTCATGCAAACTCGTGCAGACAGCGTTAAGTTTGCTTGGTGGGAATACATGCATAGTCATCTTACAACATTGGTTTTTTTAAAATACTGTTGTGATCAGATTACTCATTAAATACATTTTTGTGATACTCCAGCACCATTAATAAGACTGTGGAGTTGGAGACAGATCTGTTAGATCAGTTGTTTTAAGTCTCTTTAATTTGTGCTTTTCTGAATGTTTTATGGTGGAGATGCAGTGGAATCCCGATTTAGAGATTCCACTCACACATATTCTTTTATAAAATAAATCAGTGATTTTTAACCATCTTTTGCAGTATTTAAAGTAATGCCTGTCTGAGCTAAGGGCAAGAGTAACTCCGCTTTGTACAGTTGTATAAAATGTCACTGACTGTCGTAATTGATAGGTTCAAACCAAAATTAATTCAGGGAATGCCTTATACTGTTCAGTAAGTTCTCAGTAAGGGATCACATTCCTGTCTGGCTATATAAGCTCTGAACCTATTTGAGTGTTTTCACTATTTGCACTGAAATGCAAATTGTGCTTCATCAAATAAAATATGAAAATCAGCTTTCTGTTAAAGATTACTAGCCAAATCCAGGAATCTCTCTATTTCTATTGGCATTAAAAAGCATAAAGCTGTGAAAAAAGTGAAAATACTTCCTTTCTTAAGCAGATGCACAGATCTAAATGGAAACATGCTTTTATTGCAACTTCAGATGTTCCTGTATGCTGCAGCACATTCATTTGTGAACATATTTTATAATTAAAATTTGTCTTTTCAGGACTTTATTATATAGCTTAGAGCTTAATTTGAATTGTGTGTTAAAGGCTTAGAGCTCTGAACATGGAAAATCTTGAAAACATTGATGTTCTTAGAAAACGTAAGGTGCAACATGCTGCTAGCAATGAGCACATGATCCTTTTAAACTAATATTTCTAACCTAATAAATAAATAAATACTAATAAATTTCTAAGCTAATATTGAAGTTGATAAACATATTGGGCATGCTTGGGAAGGCTTCTGTGAATGCTTAGGTCAAACAAAAATGTTTGAACAGTGTCTTTAAATTTGTATTTTCAGGTAATCCACCCTTGAAACCATTATCTATGCTGAGGAATAGTGAAGCAAAAGATTCTTCACTTGAGCCAGATACTTCCACACCTATGAAAAAGAAGAAGGGATGGCCAAAAGGGAAAAGCCGAAAACCAGTCCACTGGAAGAAAAGACCTGGTCGAAAACCAGGTTTTAAACTGAACCGGGAAGAGGTGCCACTATCAGTTCAGGATGAAATAGTTGATGAAGTGGTAGCTAATTCAAAACCAGGGCGTAAGGCCAAAATTTCAGATAAAGAGGAATGTGTTGAGCAGAAAGACCTGCCTCTCACTGAGGAAAGGAAAGAGGAAGATGTGAATATGGAAGCAGAAGAGGTAGGAGAGGGAGAAGAGGAAGATGTAGCCAGCAGTGAAGTAAGAGCAGTTTCTCCTGTGGACAGCAACAGCAGTCCAGTGCCAGAAGTAAAAGAGCCTGAGATAGAAGAGGAAGTAGAGGAGAAGCCACGGATTTCAGAAGAGCAGAGGCAATCAGAAGAAGAGCAGCAAGAATTAGACGAACCTGAACATGACCATGAGGAAGAAGAGGAAGTTGCAGTAGTGACAAATCAAAATGAAGATCATGATGCTGATGATGAAGATGATGGTCATCCAGAGTCTTTGAAGAAAAAAGAATTGGAGGAACAGCCTGTTAAAGAAGGAGTGAAGGAGGAGCCTCAGGTGCAAGAATGTTTTTTAGAAACAAGCATACCAAGCAGTAGAGAAGATGCAAAAGAAAAAGATGAAGCAGAGGCAGATTCTGAGGAAGAGCAGGCTTCCAATGAGACATCAGTGGGTTCAGAGCATGTCCCTGGATCTGAAGACGATCATGAAGAAGAGCAAAGTAATAAAGAGGGGTTAATTGAATTAAAGGAAGAGGAGGAGATTCCTCATAGTGAACTAGATCTTGAAACTGTTCAAGCAGTCCAGTCCTTGACACAGGAGGAAAGCAATGAGCACGATGTAGCTTACCAGGACTGTGAAGAAACTCTTGCAGCTTGTCAGACTTTGCAGAGTTACACTCAGACTGAGGAGGATCCTCAGATATCAATGGTTGAAGATTGCCAGGCCTCAGAACACAACAGTCCAATATCCTCTGTTCAGTCCCATCCCAGCCAGTCTGTGCGTTCTGTCAGCAGCCCAAATGTGCCTGCTCTGGAGAGCAGTTACACACAGATAAGTCCTGAACAAGGATCCCTGTCCGCACCCTCTATGCAGAACATGGAGACCAGCCCCATGATGGATGTGCCTTCAGTATCGGACCACTCTCAGCAGGTGGTGGATAGTGGCTTCAGTGACCTTGGCAGCATTGAGAGCACTACAGAGAATTATGAAAATCCCAGCAGCTATGACTCCACTATGGGAGGCAGCATTTGTGGAAATAACTCTTCCCAGAGCAGCTGTTCCTATGGAGGACTGTCTTCTTCTAGCAGCCTCACTCAGAACAGCTGTGTTGTCACTCAGCAAATGGCAAACATTGGCAGCAGTTGCAGCATGATGCAGCAAAACAGTGTCCAGCCTGCAGCAAACTGTAATATCAAGTCACCTCAGAGCTGTGTAGTAGAAAGGCCCCCAAGTAACCAGCAACCAACAGCACAGCCACAACAGCAGCAGCCTCAGTCCCAGCAGCCACAGCCCCCACCTCCACCCCAGCAGCAACCTCCATTATCTCAGTGTAGCATGAACAACACCTTCACCCCAGCACCTATGATCATGGAAATACCTGAATCAGGCAGCACTGGTAACATAAGTATCTATGAGAGGATTCCAGGGGATTTTGGTGCTGGGAGCTATTCACAACCATCAGCCACCTTCAGCTTAGCCAAGTTGCAGCAGCTGACAAACACCATTATGGACCCTCATGCCATGCCTTACAGCCATTCTCCTGCTGTGACTTCCTATGCAACCAGTGTTTCTCTTTCCAACACAGGGCTGGCACAGCTAGCTCCCTCTCACCCCCTGGCTGGCACCCCACAAGCACAAGCCACTATGACACCCCCACCAAACCTGGCGTCCACCACCATGAACCTCACATCACCTCTGCTTCAGTGTAATATGTCTGCTACCAATATCGGTATTCCCCATACCCAGAGGCTGCAGGGGCAGATGCCAGTCAAGGGGCACATTTCCATCCGCTCCAAATCAGCCCCCCTGCCCTCAGCAACCGCACACCAGCAGCAGCTGTACGGCCGCAGCCCCCCCACCGTCGCCATGCAGGCTGGGCCTCGGACCTTGGCTGTGCAGCGGGGCATGAACATGGGAGTCAACCTGATGCCAACCACCCCGTACAACGTGAACTCCATGAATATGAACACCCTGAACGCCATGAACAGCTACAGAATGACACAGCCCATGATGAACAGCAGTTACCATAGTAACCCTGCCTACATGAATCAGACAGCACAGTATCCTATGCAGATGCAGATGGGAATGATGGGGAGCCAGGCCTATACCCAGCAGCCTATGCAGCCAAATCCTCATGGAAACATGATGTACACTGGCCCCTCCCATCACAGCTACATGAATGCTGCTGGGGTGCCCAAGCAGTCTCTTAATGGACCATACATGAGAAGATGAGCAAGATCAACTTGCATCCTAAAAACTGAAATAAATATAAATAAAGGAACCTTTTATACTGACGAACCAGAGAAAATGGACCTTTTTCCAGTTAAAATATTGCTGTAGATTTAGAGGGATTTTCTTTGGTTTATTTTATTTTTTAGGAAGCCTGTCTTTATTTTTTGATTTTCGTTTGTTTGTTTTTCTTTTCTTCACAATTGTCAAACATTTTACAGCTAAAATCACTTACAGATGTTTTTTAGAGGGGAAACATGCACAAAATCTTCTCATAATTTAAAAAGAGCCTTACTTTGCTGACAAAGTGGACAGACTATGTGTAACGTGAAATCATCTTCCTAAATTTGATTTTCAATGTATGTCCTTTTCCCTCCCCTGTGCCCCTCTGTATGCAGCTTCTAGTGCTGCAGCCATGTAAAATGTTTGACATCTCAAAGAAAAACAACCCTTCCCTCTAAACCCCACCTAACATTTCCTACTTCTAGCAGGAGGCACTTATTGAGAGATTTGGAAGGGGACACAGAGGATAAATGAAGATCTTTATTTCTGCAAGTCAGGAAAAATCTTTTAATTTTCCTTGACTCCCTCACCCTCAGTAAAATTTGGAGTTAGGTGTAAACAATAAACCATTCACATTGGTGTTTTTGTAGATGAGTTAATTGAAGTTGTATGTTTTATGCTGAAAATATAATGTAACTTTAAAATGATCCCATTCACCACCCAGACATGCACATGAACACACATGTGTATGCATGCACACATTCTGTCACTGAACTGCTGGAAGCATCTCAAGAGAGAACTTGTTCTGTATCCCTTCAGCAGTCGTGAAGAGGACAGGGTGGGTAATGGTCTGTTAGGACAAGAAAATGGTTACAGGCTCTTCTGGTGACCTGCGGGTCAGCCACACCTCTGAGATCCCAGACTGCTTTAGTACCTACTTGGAAATGCTGAGGGTTTTGGTTCTGAGCCTTTGGAGTCAGACTGAGCTCAGAAGCAGCTGTTTCCAGTTGATCTCTTGGCTTGGGAAATGCTGGAAGAAAAAAAGTGTGCATTTGTTGACTGGGATGAGAACCCTGTGGTGTCCTTGTCACTCTTCCATTCCCTGGTCTGGGGCAGGAAGTTGCTGAATGTGCCGCTTTCTGGGGGTCAGTGATGTTTTTCCTGATTCTCTTACTGTATTTGATATCCATTTTATAGGAATAGCCACACATTGGATCTAGTGTGGGAAAAGAAGGGAATCGGCCTCTTTTACAGCAGTGAAACCGTCCCAACACCATAGCAGGTCTAGGCGGCAGGATTTTGCTGTTTATTACTGCAAAATCCAATTTACAGTAATTTTGGCTACACTGCTGGCATGTCACCCAATACAAAAAGGGACAACCCTTTAATGTAAAGTTCTTTTTTTATTGTATATGAAGTAGAAATGCAGACACATTAATAAGACTAATTCCTTTTGTTTTTAAACCAAAAGAATCTAAAAGTTGGGGTTTCTTCAGATGCACTAAAACGGACTTTCCTCCAGTAACTGCTAACCATAAAAGGCAGAATTCAAAGGACTTCCACTTTTTATTTCTGTTTCGTTTTGAGCATGTACAAGGCTGTGTAGGACCCCATTTCTCTGTATATACTATTCCAGTTCCAAATAACCCGTGTAGAAAGCGCACTGTGCTGCCCTCTCTTCTTAGATCTTCAGCTGTGTCGCTGCTTCCTGGGGGTGGGGGTGGGTCTGAGACAGGAGGAGAAGCTGTTGAAACAAGGGCCATGAATTTAGTTTGTTTGCCTTTATGTTTGGTTTGGTTTTGTATGGGTTTTTTTATCAATTGGGCAGCTCCCTTTTCCACAAACCTTTGTGACTGTAGAACTATTGTAGAAAAAAAAAAAAAAGTTCTTTTCTATATATAAAAAAGAAATTATCCAACACAGTAATATTGGTACCTACCATTTTTTCACTTCTGTTTAAAAAAAAATGTATTTTTAGCAAGATAACTTGGGTAATCTTCTAAAAGAAATTAAAAAAAACTCACTGTTAGTGACTTCGATGCCTTTTAAAAATAAGAGCTTTTTCATTTCATTCCATCTTTAAAATTTTTTATCTTTGTTGTAGAATATTAAAAACTATTTTAAGAAAGATAAAATTCTCTTTAAAGAGATCTCTAGAGTGTGTGAATAGGAGCTCCAGATGCCTCTAAAAGCCGCATGTACAAATGAAGCTGAGTCTATTCCTGTCTGTTTATATTTGCTTTTCCTGTTTTGTAACCTCTTTGTACTTTGTTCATGGTGACTTGTAAGCTAAGGGGAAGGGGGTGCCTAGATGCCTTTGTAATTCTCCATGTCATACGCTCCTGGCTGGATGGTCTCCCTTCCTCTCCTTGTATGTAATATCACTTTTTTTTTCCCTTTCTAGCAAGTACTTTCAAAAGAACTCTGTACATTTTAACATAAAAAAAATAAATTATGTTGAGCCATTTTGGATGTCAGTTGTGCGTGTAAATTTTTTTTTCTTCGAGTGCTGAATGCTGTCCCTGATACTTGGTCCTGGGAGTATGATTCCCTCTGGGCCTGTTCACCTAAAAGAGAATTCACATATGAGATCTCTTGTTCATTTTAATTTTTATGTAGAATGTCTAATTAGAGAAAAATTAAGAACAAAATTGAAGCTTTTCCAGAAGTCACCACCTTGAAATTCCTCTCTGCCAAGGCTGGCCAAAACAAAGTGTGATCATGGTTTTTATCAGCTTCTGTTCGTGATTTTGACTTGCATCCTTTGAAACTGGCAAGTTTGTGTTTGAAGTTTCCCCCACCCACTTCAGCTGCTCTTTCATCTGTAATGAGAACCTCGAACAGGAGGAGAATGAGACATTTTACCCAGCAAGGTGTGCAGCCCTGCAGCTTTAAGGCACAGTTGGATCATTGAGGCGCCATCCTGCTATGGCGCTGCACATTTCTCCACGAGCTCAGGGCTCTGACAACGCTAGAGGGAAGCACAGTTCCAGCGTGTGTGTGATTTACGCTAGAGTTACCCCGTGACAAGCATTAAAAGCCTCAGGAAAGAACCACTGCCTGGGCCTCCTGTGGTCCGAGGGCTGACCCGAGCCATATAAAGACCCAGTGGCCACAAGAACCTTCCAAAGGCTTTTCCACAGATCTGCTGTCACAAGGTTGTCTTCAAGAAGGCAAGCTGTTTATAAAAAGCATTATTTGATCAAATAGGCTGCATTTTTAACCGGTTGTTAATTAAAAAATAACAACGAAAAACCCAGCCTCAGTTTGTGTGGGCTAACTTGATCACAACCACACTTGGGAGCCATGAACAAGGTGATCTCTTTTTTAGAATCTAGTCCAACAATCAAATCCTACCATTAGAGGATCACTAAATAGGGGAAGGGCGGTGGGGGCATGTTGAAGGGGTTCATGTTGGAGTTTTTTGTTTGTTGGTTTTCTTTTGAAAGAGTTGCCAAGTCGAAACAGGTTTGAAATCTGGCTGTCTTGAAGAGCAAGGACCTTTGGTGCCACAGAGCACAGTGTGAACAGCTGCTCCTGCAGGTTCTGCAGTGTGACGGCCAGGTATCATACTGGGCACCTGGGGAGAGTTGCTCTGTTCAACACTCTCAGGTTTGCTCTAAACCAGTTGGTAGGTGAACCAAAATGTCTGCTTCCAGCTCTCAGTATGCAGGNTTTTCTTTTGAAAGAGTTGCCAAGTCGAAACAGGTTTGAAATCTGGCTGTCTTGAAGAGCAAGGACCTTTGGTGCCACAGAGCACAGTGTGAACAGCTGCTCCTGCAGGTTCTGCAGTGTGACGGCCAGGTATCATACTGGGCACCTGGGGAGAGTTGCTCTGTTCAACACTCTCAGGTTTGCTCTAAACCAGTTGGTAGGTGAACCAAAATGCTTCCAGCTCTCAGTATGCAGAGAAGAGTTTGAATGCAACCTACAGCAACAAATTACTGTCTGGGAGTTGTGGTTCTTGAAAGAAACTGAAAGGAGAATGATCTTAAAAGGTTACGGCAGTTCTAAAAGCTCATCAGTGAGATAATTCAGAAAAAGCTAAAAAGAACTCAACCATCTTAATTAGCTCAGGGAAAGAGCTCCTTGCTGAGATCTGATCTCCTCAAGATCTCTGCAAGGGATAGAGGAATGCAGATTGACTGAGGCAGGCCAAGTTTACAGCAGCTGAGGTGAGGCCTGCAGCATCTTTTATCTTCACAGCTTGTCAGCCAGAATAATTTATCTAAAAATAGATGCTTGAAGTTGAGCTTTGAATGTAAAATTCTTTTGCCCCGAATTCAGAGAATCTCAGCAACTTCACTAAACACTGATTTTTCACCTAGAGCAAGGCAGGACTCCAGATACAGGCTTAATCTCTTGAAACAACTGCAGTACCTTGCAGAGAGAGTCAGGAATTTGTTTCCATGCTTCCTTCCTTATGGGAGGTTCTATTCTGTAGGACAGCTCTGTATGTGAACTGACCTTGTTCAGTTTTTGTCATAATTTTCCTAAGGGTTCCTCGGTCAGTATTTGTGTGTTCTCCCTTGCCAAATACTTTGCCCTGTGAACTCTAGGCTGTGACTTTTGTCAGTGTTTGGCATTTGTGTCACATAGTAGAATCCCAGTATGTGATTGAGGTAACAGAGAGTTATCATAGTACAAATAATCTGTTTTCAAGGAGAGAGTGATAAATAAGGTGCTGTGTGACAAGTAATTAAATAAAATTCTTGAAAATTTTCTACTAACATTTTGGCTAATATATGCACATGGTACATTTCAGCTAAAGGAAAAAGTCTGTTTATTGAAACTGTCATGCTGTGTTTCCCCATTTTACTCAATAGGAGCAAGCAGCAACAAGAGATCATCTCTAATTCTAGATACTTCCCAAACTACTTCTCCAAAGATGATAAAAATCACTATTAGGGAAAAAAAAAATTAAAATTATGTGGTGAGTTAAGTGAAATGACTAAGTCTATTTCCTACTTCTGTCCTGAGTCCTGCATGAATGGCGAAGACAATGAGCTTTTGTTTATGTGCAGCAGATCTCTAGGATCCCTTTTTTACCAACCATACACCAACAGCACACAGAAGCTTGATATCAGTCATAGGCCAAAGGCTTCCTTAACTGAGAACGTCCTGAGCATAAGCTCCTGCTCAGGACAATCTTACGTGTATGGCAGAGGTACCAACTTCCAGTTAACTTGACTTTTCAATCATGCTGCCAAAATTCAAGACAGATGTTTGAAAAACAGCTATCACTGCTGCTAAAGACCGTTCAGTTGGCATGCTGCTTCCCCCCAACAGAGAGCTAAGCATCAACTCAAATCCTAGCAGCTAGAGAGGTACCAAGCAGCTCTGAACCTGGAATTTGGTATGGATGAAATCCTCTCTGGTATCTTGGGGGAAAGGTAAAAGCATGGCACATAGGAAGAACTGAATTGTTACTGGTCAGCAGATTTCCTGGACCAGGGCTTCAGTCAGTCCCGCTAGGAGGAGCTTTTCTCCAGGGGAGCAGGTTCCAGTTGCTGTGTGTCCCCTTCTGATAAAAATCTCCTGCAGTCTGAAGTAGGCAAGACCGCAGTTACTTTAGGAGTGTCCTTGTCCTCCTTTGCATTGTTAGTGAGCATGCTCTTGAGACCAAAGCAAATCGCAGAAGTTGGTCTGCAGAAAGTGATCGGAACTGCTGGAGTATATACAGCAAGGGGTCAGCAGGTGATGGCTGAAAGGCTGGGGACAAAGGAGAGCACTGAAAAAAAGAATGTCTTTAGAGGCCATTGCAGACACCCTTGATCATCTCTCTGCCTATCCAGCTGTGAGACAGGAACTTTGATCTCTTTGGAAACCTGATTGCTGTCCACAAGAACCTTCATCACGGATTCTGCACAGGGCTAAGGAAGTCCAAGCAGCAAATATTGGTGCAGAAGGAAGATAGAAAAGGGAATTGTGATGTTGTAGGGTAGCACTGTCAGGAAGCTCTGACAGCTTATGTACAGCTGCACATAACTGTGTTATAGTAAGGGTCTGAAAAATACAATATTGCTCTAGGTAAGTTGGTAAGGAAAATGAGTTTGAACAGGGAAATATTTCTAGCCTTAGAAAAGTGCAAGTATCTTTCTCACCTGCATTGGTAAAAGCTATCCATCTACTGAACTTCACCTTCCTTTACTGGGGATGGCAGGTGATGCTTTTGGCATCTTTCAGGCTATACCTGAAGTGCATTAGATCAATAATCCCTGCCTCTAATTTACAGATGGAGTCTGAACCTGGGACTATCTGAAGTCCTGCAGGCTAATTCTCTGCTCTGCTTTGTGGGAAGGCAGGGACTTAGTGGTACTTTGCAGTTTGTGTGTCTAGTGGTTTTCCAAGCCATGATTAGTTATGCAGTAATGCCCCAGGCCACAGGGACAGGGGTTTAGGATCAATGCTATGGCCAGGAACAGTAGTTTGAAAAGTTCTCTGTGTCTCATCTTCCCTTCAGCACCCCCTTCCAGCATTCTGATGAACCTGTGCTTTAAGGGCCTCTAGAGAAGGAGACTGGGCCCAAACTGTAGAATCATAGAATCAGAATAGTTTGGGTTGGAAGGGATGTTGAAGATCATCCAATTCCAACTCTCTGCTGTGTACAGGGACACCTTTCACTAGGACAAGCTCCATCCAGCCTGGCATTGAATACCTCCAGGGATGGGGCAATCACAAATTCCCTGGGCAACTGGTGACAGTACCTCACCACCTTCACAGGAAAGACTTTTAATCTAGACCTATTCTCTGTCAGTGTGAAGTCATTCCTCCTTGTCCTGTCACTACATTTTCTTGTAAAACATCCTTCTCCATCTTTCTTGTAGGCTCCCTTCAGATACTGGAAGGCTGCAATTGGGTCACCCCTAAACCTTGCTTTTCCAAGCTGAACAAACCTAGTTTTCTTAATCTTTCCTTGTAGTTCCATCATGTTCAATAGTCTATGATGGTCCTATCCTTCCCAAATTTATCCACCTCGTTTATTTCTTTGCTTTCACAGCATTCTGTAGGAGTGGATTCCACAATTCATTTTTATGTTAAGTAGAAATACTTTTCTACTCAACATAAAAATGTTGATTGTGAGAAAGATAGTAGAAACCCTCCACAGAGGTGGGGGTTTTTTGGTTATTTTAAATATGCAGTCTCCGATTCTCCTTTGTATGTAAAATAATGCTTTTCTTTTTTCACTTTGTGTCTTCTCTCTATCAGCCACAATTTTCTGTGCTCCGTTATCGCCTTTCTTTCACTCTGGAATTTCTCTGCTATCATGTGTAGTCCCTTCATGTCTCACAGAATTGCAAGAATGAGTGAGGTTGGAAGAACATCTGGCAGTCATTTGCTCCAACCCCTGCTCCAGTGGGGTCACCTAAAGCAAAGGGCATAAAATCCTAATGCAATTCTGTGGTGATACAGAGCTGCCTCCTGAACTGTCTGCCTGCTAGTATGTGGGAGATTCCTTCAAGCCTCACTATATGCAATTTGTGCTTCTTGGTAGAATCATTAGAATCTTTTCATTATTTTTGTTTGAATGAGTGCCTCATTGTGCATTAAACAGAATGGCAGCCAAACATCCAATAAATGTGTCTGGAGGCATTATCAGGTATAAACCTGCAGGCAAAGTTGAAGAACATTAGGTTAGCTATGCCTAAGCATATCCAGACTCCAAGAGTGGAGTCAAGATATTCTTAGACATAATCCAAGAGTGGCACTTAACTAGTTAAAGAATCTGCCCTTGCAGAATTGCCTGCCAGTGGCATGAGGCTTTCTTTGATTTGGCAGCTAAGTACACCCATATTAATGAGACTTGCACCTCCTCTGAAAATCATGCCCTTCATGGTCACTCAAAGCACTTGCAAAACTCTGAGTTCTTCTGAACTCTACAGTTCTGAGCTATGCTGTTAACTTGGAATAGTATAGTCCAGGCTGGTTTTGTGAGTAACTTCTTTCTTAGATGACTTTTAAAATTCTACCCTCTGAGTTCATGAAGTGTCCCTATTCTTTTGTGCTGCTGCTGTTTATTCCAGCCCTTTGTTTGGAGCATCTGGTAACACTGCACAAGGCTGTCTGGAACAGGAAAAGAGAAATAGGTAATGGAGGTCTCACACATTCCCCTTTACATGGTTTTACTGTGAAGAAAAAGAAAGAACACAGTGCCTAATGCATAAGTCAGTAAACAGGTTAGCAGGTTAAAAGCAGCAGTGACAAAATTAAAAGCTTTCCAAGAGTCTCCTAGGCTCAACAAACTGGTTGAAGTGCCCAGAGCTGGTGGGCTCTACTCCTAGTTCTCAGAGCAAACTTAAGAATTTTGCTTTTTAGCAGCTGAGGCATCTCAACTGCCTGCCCACGGTGTCCTCCGAAGCTGCGAGCATGCAAAGCCTGACCAGCCTCAGCATCTGGTTCTTCAGTTGCAGGTAATTTGTCTGTTCCCTCTGCTCTGGATCATAAGGAGTTAAGAGGTGGGATCTGTGTGTAGGAGGAGGCTGTGTCCTGCCGCAGACAGGCAGAGGGCGGGTGCTCCCCCTGAATGATGCCCTGGAGCGCAGTCTGCAGCAGCGCTTCTCGACATCGGGGAGGAGAATACCTGTGCCAAAGCCTGGAGGGCAGCACAGCCATCCCTTGGGTGTCAATGTGCAGGCTCTGGCACGGAGTAAGCCTGGATTCTCGAGTCTGACCCTGCTTAAACCTTGGAACCTGGAAGGCAGGACTGGAGCAAAGGCTCAGACGTCCTTGCTGGTCATACAAGGAGCTCAGGGTGGCCCCTGGCGCTGAGCAGTTGATGCCCGAACTGGTTGAGTGGGAAACGAGGCTGTTGCATATGGCAGAAATTGGTGTCATTCCTGAGTCCCCTGTTTTGAAAAAAATAGGAAATTCCACAGAAAGAATTGCAAGCTAGCAGAGAACCGATTCAGGATGCAAAGTCCAACGTCTAGAAGTGAGGCACTCCCAATGTGTTATGGTCAATTTTGACAACTGCCTCCTGTGTGCCTGTTGTTGAACAGAAGTAATGTTTTTCATTATTTTTCATCATTTTAAAAGTTATTTATTATTTTATAACAAAAGTAATGTTTTTGTCCTGCAAAGGACTCACGTGGAGGAGGCTCAATTAGGGTGATAGTCCTGTTGTGCTCCCAGCTCCCTTCTGTCTGTGGAGAGTTTTAAGTCTGCAGCTTCTATTTAATTTCATGATTTTTTTGTTGTTGTTGTTGTTGTTCATGGGCATGGACAGAACATTTCTATAAAAAGATGTGCAGCTGTATCTAGACCTGAGTGTATTATTTATCAGTGTGGGTAAAATACACAAAACTAAAGCATTACTAGAAAACACATTGTGAAATTTTATAATTTGCTATTCTTCATATTTTATTAGGACCCTCTCTGTATTATGTTCTTTAAAAACTGTATGATATGCCAGTCTTTTTTCCTGGTTTTAGCACACTCTTTGGTCTATGGGTGAAACAGCAGAAATGGAGGAACTTCAAAGGGAAAAGAAACAAAGGGAAAAAAATGCAAGAAAACCTATTCTAGCAAAAAAAAGTGACCTACAGTGTCTGTGCTATTAAGTTTGCATCTCAGCTTCTTGGCAGTCTAAATAACCTGTGAGTGTCAGGTAGCTGCCAAGGAAATGACATTAATCCCTGCTTTGCCATCTTTTCATGCAAAAGGACCATTACTGCCTAGAATTTGGGGAGCTGGTTCCAGAAAAGTGCAGCATTTGCAGAGCTTCCACCTAGATAGTTTCCCCAAGGGTGCTTTGCCCATTGGTTTGCACCTAGGCAATGTTTTTTTCCAAGGGACAAGAATTGAGCTGATAAAGGCAGAGCTGCTCAGAAGTGCCTGAACAGATAAGCACACTTTGCTGCAGGTGCTGGTGTGGTCCCCACTGAAGACCCCCCACCCCAAAAACCCCATTCCAGTTTTATCCTGGCCCCCTTACACACTGATGCTGTGTGCAGGAGCCAAAGTCACTCCTCCAGGCCTCACCCTTCGGTTCCAACATGGAATTGTTTGTGGTTTTGGAAGACAGCTGCAGGTGAAATGTAGGGCTGTGTGTGGAGAAGGGATGGCTGACTCTCTTGGAGTCTTGCCTCCGTACCCTCAGAGAGGATTTGAGCTCTGGTGATGCCCGGGTGGGCAGGAGCTGGTAGCTTGGGTTTACTTTGCTGCTGCTGTGTAAAGAGCAGACTGAACCCTTCATTTCTGTCTCCCGTGCACAGCTAAGATCCCTCCCCTCCTCTTGCTGCTCACTCAGCGGAGAGATGCGAGGAGGAAAGGATGCTGCTGAGCTGCACTTTGCTCCAGTACTTGGCACATCCTTTGCAGTATCGGCTGTTTTCTGAGCTGAGATGCTGCCTGCCTGCTAACCGATGCAGCCATTCCCTTTTGAAAGAAGATGGAATCGTAACCCAGACTGTGAGTGAGTGATGCGGCTGCTGCACAGACACTGACTGTGAGGAAGAAAACTGGAGAGACTGGAATATGTGCCTGCCTCAGCAGCACTGCAGTGGTAAAGCCCCTGACTGAATCCATGCAGGTTACTGTTCTTTAGGCATTGCTACAGAGAACCCAGGAGTCGGGGGAAATGCATCGGCCTCCTTTTTTGCTGCTTCTCTATTGTCATCATGCATTAATTGCTGGGAGTTATTTTCCTTCCTGTGGCTGACTGCCTGCATCTCTTCTCATACTGCAGGAGAAACAGTGAGGGAGAGAGCACAGCACCAATCCAGTATCCTGTCCCACAAGAAGGCTTCTGCATGATGTGCCAGCGCAGTCAGGGGCTGCTGCAATGGTGCATAGAACCTCTGGAACAGCAGGATTTGGGGTTATTAATGGTTACTAAAGGTGTCCCAGACTGCATCTAGCAACTACCTGGAGACATTGGCTGTCCTTTGGGGCTTACTGACTGCTTTCAATTTTCCTCTCATTACTGCTTTCACACTCATCTGGGTCGACAGCGTTTGAGCGAGGGGAACGTACTTCCTCGGCTGGGAATTGGAGGGTGCTGCACAGAAAGTGCAGGTGTGAGCTCTGGAGGGGACTGCAGTCTGACCAGCCATGGCTCAAGCAGCTAAGCAGCTGAAGAAAATCAAAGATATTGAGGCTCAGGCTCTGCAGGAGCAGAAGGAGAAGGAAGAATCCAATCGCAAGCGCAGGAACCGTTCTCGGGACCGGAAGAAAAAGGTCAGTGGTATTGGGGCAAGCAGCCCCATAGCCAGGTGCCTGTGCTTGTGACAGTGAGTGCTGTTTGTGTTTGGGGGGATTGGAGAGTGGGGAGAGAATGACGGAGGGGAAGCCTGGTCCCTGTACAAACCTGTGTGCAGTCAGCTCAAGAAACAGCCTGTCAAACAGAGGACAACTTTTGGGACCAGAAATCTGCTGTTTACCCTGACAGCTTGCAGGGAGTGGGGGGAGGGAGGGAGCACAGATATAAAAAAGCCTAATGAAGGGAAAAGGGAAGCGAGGGGTTTATCAAGGCAGCTTAATAGACTCACTCAGCCCAGGAACAGATTTGATCTCTGAGATAAAATTGCTGGGTTTTTAGCTTCCTTCAGTTTCCCAAAATCACTGTTTGTGTTCAGAGCTTAGGGACAAGAGACCCCCACCCCTTTCTCTAGTGAAGGACTAATTTTGATGTCTGCTCCATCCCTTGCTTAATCTGCACCAGAACACTGAAACCAGGGCATAGCAGGAGCAGACCCCTGACAGAGAAGGCATGGTTGTGCAGAGATCTGTGGGTTCTGCTGCTCCTGAGGGCAGGCTGTGTTTGTGCATGGGATGTGGGTCATCCTCCCCCACTGGCAGCAGGTGAGGGGGATCAGGGCAACCAAGAGGTGTCTGTGTGTTCTGCTGACAGCAGCATGCTGGACCCTGGGGTCTGCCAGCTGTTTCAAGCTCCTCTCTGGAAAGTCACTGCCAGTTTTTTCTTGCTGCCAGCTTCCTGCACGGGTGGGCATGTTGCTAAGATAGCTTTGCTGCCCCTTGCAGACCTCTTGAATCTGAATGTTCTTCTCACAGCAGGATCTGAGGGTATAGGTGCTATGCACCAGTGCAGAAAGGCAGCTAGGAGAGAGGTGAGACCAAGGATAATCAAGGATATATCTGACTGGAGGTTATGATACAGGAATTCTTAGCTGGGCTTCTCCTCTGCCTTTACCCAAAGAGTTGGAGACTTCCTGTGAGCAGGAGCCTCACAGTGGGCCTCTGCTATTGGAACATCTTGGTAGCTGGACCCTGAGTACTGAGGAGAGTCTTGCTTGTCTTAAAGCTGGGCCAGGACAGCCTGGAGAGTTCTGTGTCCACAAAGAGCAGCTCCTCAGGGGGAGATCAGTGGACACATCA
The DNA here is from genome assembly GCA_013400435.1 of Pycnonotus jocosus. Lineage (NCBI taxonomy): Eukaryota > Metazoa > Chordata > Aves > Passeriformes > Pycnonotidae > Pycnonotus > Pycnonotus jocosus. Next base: position 315,031 of record VWYP01008889.1, on the reverse strand, counting down.
GGACAGATGTGAGGTCTGTAGGCAGCAGCTGGGGAGTTGAATGTGGGGGTCATTCAGTTGCCACACTGTCACGTTGGATGCCTCCTTCTCCAGTGATAATAATTGCTCAGTGCCTTCAGGTCCATGGCTATTCCCTGCAGGGCCTCTTGTGCTTGAAGCTGATGGAGCAGCTTGCCTCTCACATTGCCAGAGGGCTTTAAAGGAGATCTGATGTGAAGAACCACCAAATCAGGGCACTCTTCTATTGGGCCAGCTGTCTCTTGTTAGCCCCTGCCCCAAAGCCTCAGTTTCTCTAGTGACAAGTGTTTTTCCTGTGCAAATCTCCTTGGGGCCAAGCAGAGGCCTACCAGGATGCATTGGAATCTCTCATTCTGTTTGGCTGCAGCAGTTGTGGGGGTTTGATTTGGGTTAGGTCAGTGTCTATTAGTGCCCTGTGAGCCTGCATGGAACTCGTGTCATGCCCGTGCCAAAGGCCCTTGCACTGGCTGTTGGAATGTACTGAAACCATTGTGGTGTCACCAGCTCCTTCTGTCCCTCTGCCAGTGCCTGCTGGCTGTACCTCACTTTGTACACTGACACAGGCTCTTTGGGGCAGAGCCTGTTCATCCACTTGGTGTTTGTACAGTGCAGGGCATCAGTGTCTTGATATCTGCTTGAGCCCACCAAGCATAGCTGCAGTGAAAGTTAGTAGAGGCATGACCCACGAACCAGGGAAGCCTTAGCATGGCACAAAACAGAGAAGATGGCCAGAGGGAAGAAGATGACAGTTTCAGAAGAAATATCTTCTCATCCCATTCCACATGAGCTACTGTTATGAGCTGTAATATCTTCAGTTCTGTATCCATTAGCATTTCCTGGAATTTTTTCTGTGGTTGTATGTGTCCCATGAACTGCACAGTTATATCCTGCAAGAACCTTGTATTCCATGATCCTCGGAGGCAGTGAGTTTCATTATTTAATGCTGTGTTGCCCAAAACCATTCTCCTTGGACCATGATTGTATTTGCCGCTTTCCAGTTTCCATAGCAATTTCTTGGGGTTTGTATTAAGTGCATGTAACAATAAGCTGATTGACCTTGTACTGTCCATTTTTGTGTTCTCTACCTCTTGTTTGTCTCTTGGCACAAGGACAGTCCAGATGTATAACCTCGTCCCTCCTCTAATATTCCCTGCATCCAGCCTTTGTAACTCAAGATGATGACAGCTGAGCTTTCATTTGACAGGGGCTGCATCAAGGATTTAAGGGATGGTACCTTGTCACTCATCCATACTCCTTGTCCAGCCCAGGGCATAGCAAAGCTCTGCTTTGGGCAGAGCTGCCACATGAAACAGCCAGGCATGTGTTCCTGCTCTGTGTGCTCTGCAGAGTGGCTGGAGGTTGTCTAAATCTTAGGATGATCTCAGAAATCAAGTGTTCAATAGTCCTGTGTGTTCCCACATTTAGTGCAAGTGCTGAACTGTGAGGACTTACCAGGGCTGTGGCATGATGAAATAGTGACTTCTGACGATGCCCTGCAGACAGGAAGGTTTGACAGAGAGCAGACGTGAGCAAAAGAGAGTGTGAATTAACAGAAGTTCACTGCTATTAGAGAACTTGCCAAGCATCATCTGGGTTGGCTTCTTGCTGTTCCTCCTGCAGGATCATAGCTTCAAATCTCCGTGCATTTTCCTTAGATGGGCAGGTTAGATGGGACCAGAGCCATTCTGTCATTGCTGCAGGGCTGCATGTGGAGTTTCTGATGTGACCATCTGCACTGACAGGGAAGCAGTGAATGACAGGAATGATATCTGTGCTTTGGATGCAGCTGTATGTCTCTTTTTTTGTGGTTTTGAGAGTCAGTGATAGTCAAGAACACTTCCTTCCCTTCCCTGCAGATGTGGTTAGGCTACCTCAGCAGGAAGCCCTCACTGGGAAGTTGAAGTCATGCAGAGCACTTCAAAGACATAGTCCTGTCTTTGCCAGGGTCAGTGGGCAGCAGCAAAACCCATTGGAAAAGTGGAAAAGTGATGTTCTGACACTGTTTATGAGGCAGCTCTGTAGCTTGTTATGTGAACATAATTACTGAGTCCTTTTTGAGTTGCATGTGACTTATTGTAGTTATGTATTAAAGACAGAAAATGAACCAAATCCCTTGCCAGGAATTCTGGAAACACTGGCAGAGTCATCAAATGGGTTGTTAGAAAGGGCCCAAACTCTTCAACCCCCAAACATGATGGCTGGTGGCATTGTAAACTGACGTGCTTTGACTGAAACTAATAAATAAAAGTTTGTACTTCTATGAAAGTCTTTCTTCCTATCGAAGTGTACTTATTCTGGTAGCCAAATATTTAGTCAAGCATAAACAGGGGCAGACACCTTCATCTGTCTCTCTACAAAGATGGAGATTCCAGCTGTGCTTCTCACTGGACATGCAAGATTCATAGAACAGGAGGCTGGAACTTCTAAAATGTCTGTGAGAAGAGTGCTATGCAGCAAATAACAAGAGGACTCCAGTAACAGCAGCAGTGCCAATAACATCCAAAGAACTCGTCAAGTGCACATGTGAGATCATACTCTGTCTGTGTGCAGCATAACTGGGGCTACAGGGGAGTATAACAATCTAACCAAGAGCTTCCAGGGAAATTCTTGTGATGATTCCTATCAGTGTTTAAATTAATAGTATGAAAGATGCAATACATCCTCTCAGTACATTCAGAGCATGTTCATCCATCTTGTCATGGATTTGTAGAGCATCTCCCACAATGCATTCTTGAATAGTAAGTGATTCCTAATAAGAAACTCACTGCATAAAACTCCTTGGCTTTTTTTCTAGTTGATAGTTTCCTGAAAACACCACGCAGACCAGCCTGAGGGCTCATGGATCTCCACGTTACACTCTGGCACCCATCCTTAGTGCCGTATTGCTTCTTCATGCTGCAGCAGGAAATGTTTTAGTGCTCAAGATTACACACTGAAATACATCCTACCAGGAGAAGCTGGGAGGGTGCTTTGGAGAAGGGAGATGAGAAATTTGCGAGAGTGAGTTTGAATTTTGTGGGAAAGCAAGAGCAAGGTGTTCCCATTTGGCAAGAGCTCTTCCATTTGGCAGAGAGAGAGCTCTTCCTCCAGATGGAGAGAAATGGTGGGAAAGAGCTACGGGAGGACAGAGGATGGAGTGACTCCCTTCCTATATTCAAGCCTGGATAAGAGATAAATGTGGGGAATTAAATGGCTGATAACAACTGTCAGAAGAAACTCCAAGCTGAGGCGTGTGAGGTGACTGGGGAAGGGCAGCACTGAGATAATTGCACCGACGTGGAGGATGCCGATGAGAACGCTTTTATGTGGATTAATTTTTCCACACCCTTTGGAAGCTAGGGAAATGCAGTAACTAGAACAAGTCAGGAAGGGTTTGGACCAACAGCCACAAACTCAATCAGACAGAGGAGCAATTACAGAGGATTCCTTAGAAGGACAGTTAAACAGTCATATAGGGTGACCATGCTTGTGCTTGTTGTGTGGCAAGCAAAAGAGGTCACTCGATGACTGTTTACTGATAGGGTGTATCAGGGTGGTCTGAGCTGAGGATTCTGAGACAGAAAATCAAGACACCTCTGTCAGAATTATGCAATAAGCACATGAGAAACTGGGGTGAGAAATCGCTGCTGGAGTGCTGCCAAGGAGCAGCCACTGGGTCTGTTCTCTCTGCTTGCCTGCATCCATTCAAATGGCTGTTTCTGTGCAGCAGCCTTCAGCTTGTGCTGGCTTTAAGAGGATGCAGAGAAAAGAGTGATGGACAGGAGGGCAAAGGATTTCAGCAGACCCAGCTGCAGGTGGCTCAGAACACCCCCGTGATAACTGGATTTCTGAGCTCCACTGTGTCCTGCTCCCATGGTATATCTAGCTACTGTACCATTGCTGGATTAGGCTACTGAGATTCTTGCATTCAGTGGCAGTAGATCCTGCCAGAGATGTGACATGGCTGTCAGCCACCTGGGTCTTCACTGGCTGCTGGGAGGTGTGCTGGTATCTTACTGGCAAGCTGCAGCTCAGCAGCAGGAAAAAGGACCATGCCACTTGCAGAGTCTTAGAGCACAAAAGCTGCTTTGTCTCCTTTCCCTGTGATGGGGTGAGGTGAAACAGGAGTGGAATATGGGCATCTGGATGTGAGGGATGTTGGGTAAGAGCAGAATCCACTGCTGCAGGGATTCGCTGGTGGGAGAAAGCACTGGGGGGATGTTGGTGCTATTCTGCACTGCTGCTCTGCAGGCTCTTAAATTATTCAGGTAATAACAGCCTCTGTATGTGCTTGGTGAGCCCACTGTGCTGAAATGAGGTGAGCAGTATCTGAAACCTAGTGGCATTCAGAAATCTGCTCCAGGAGCAAACTCTTTCAAGCTATGCCCTTTCGTCTGTGCCTGGCACTTCGGCCAGGACGTCTGCCCCAGGAGGGCACTGGCTGAATGCAGGGATGAACCCTGCCTGAAGCAAATACTTGCAGGAGGGTGAACACAAAGAACAGTGCCTTCATAAAAGTCCTGCATGTGACAGCCTGGTCGACTCAGTCTATCCACCACAGGACACCACCTGCAGTGGGGTGAAGCTGAAGTACAGCAAGCTAGATCTGAGCTCAAAGGAAAGCAGATTTACAGAGTGCTAAATTTAGAAGTTTAGTCTGAATTATGCTAATTTGTTTTAATTGTCTAAGTGTGTCAAGGTTCTTCAGAAATGTAACTTCTCTGTGGTGGTCTGGAAAGGCACAGCATCACTGCTGGTATGATGGAAGGATGGATCAAGGATGGTAGAGATTTCTGGGTTCCCTGGCCTATTTACATCTTTCTTGCAGTCCTCCCCTCCAGCTCTCAAAATGCCACGAGGGTAGGTTCTGAAAGCATTAGCTCTGGATGGAATAGACCAGCCTTGTTAAGACCTTCAACGAGTAGAGAGCAGCTTCCTAGGTGGAGGGAAGTTCCAGACACCTTCTCTCTCTAAGGGCACTTCTCAGCATGACAGTACCATCTGAAAATTCACATTTTCTTTCACAGATGATTATGTCATGTTTTCAGCCTCAACTCTGCAAGCAGCAGCAAAAAATTCCAGCTCCCTTTCTATTTGCAAACCAGATTTTGCTGACTGGGTGAAACTTTAAGCCAGAGCCTTACATCTCCGTGGAGGGGCTGTAAGTGTATGGGGCTGAGTTAAATCTATGGCTTCAAAATGTTGCATCCTCAGTGAAAAACCTACAGCACAGACAAAGCAGCAGGTACTCACTGAAGTGTCTTGGGAGGTAGAAGGAGAGAACGCAGCAGCAGGAGAGCATTTAGAAAACAGCTGAGGTTTCTATATTTATACAGAGATGAGGAAGGAAGGAGAGAGGGTGCGTGCGCATGTTTGTGCCTGTGCGGTCAGGGCACTGGGAAGATTCCTGGCTGAGAGAAAAGGTACCCCAGCAAGACAGCAAGCAGAAGGGAAGGCTGTGGTCCATCCCTACACTGTGCTGACAGGACTTTGCAGGCTTTGTAGGATGCATTCGTGTGCCTGTGTTGGAACTTTTAAATGGGAAATGTGGAGAACAGCACACTGAAACTCTGCAGAATATAAACTGTGTTTGATTTTAAACGAGTGGGATAGTGCCTGCGAAGGAATAATAAATATTGTCACCTTCTTACAGTGTCATTTCTCCAGCAAACTCAGGTGTCCAGATACTCTGCAGGAAATGCAGTGTATTGAGTCCATTCATGATGCCACGCTTGGAATGAGGAGCATTGTGTCTTACCCAGGACTTGCTGATTACAACACCAAAGAATAAGATAAATACTGTGAGAACGTACTTTGGTAGGAGATGCCTGCATGGGATCACTATTTGTCCTGAAGGCTTTAATTTTTCTATACTTTTTCATTCTTCAGCTCTTTTCCTGGCAGAATCATCTCAGCTCACAGTGACAGTAGGTTTGGTCCAAGCAAGAATTGCTCAGTGGAGCATGGCTTGGCAGCTCTCTTTACATGCAGCTTGGACGTGCCACTGCACTGATGCATAGCAATGTGCTCCTGTTAAAGAGCAGCACGATGGTCAGCAGGCTGACCCCCTTTCTGTGAGGACTGGGAAAAAATGCTCCCTGTCAGCCTGCTGTCAAATGGCTGTGGAGCTGACATTGCAGTAAGAGGAGCTGGAGTATCACGGGGCAAAAGTATAAAATATCTGTTGCCCACCGGTACTATATTAGCAAAACTGCTTTTCAAAATTTGTGAGCTCATCCCTGCCAGCGGTGAGATGTGCTTCTCAGACCTGTCAGAGAAGTCCTCCAAGGCCAGCAGCAGTTCAATTTGGCATAGCAAAAATACCTTTTCTCCATTCAAAATGTGAGGCAGCAGCATTTGCTGTCTCCTGACAACATTTCACAGGGATCAGCAGCACTCGCCTGCAGCGCCTCTCAGCACGTTGTGTGGCACCACCATCATTTTCAGCACGGTGTCAGTGAGGGACATTTATTCTGCCTTTCCTGTATAGCCAGACACTGTGGATAAATTGCAGATATTTGGGAAGAGGAGCTGACATTTTTTCACTAATTCCCTTTGCTTTAAAGTCATGCCTTAGAGCTAAGAAAGCTGTGAAGATGCTTGGAGCAGCTGATTGAGAGGCTCTGCTCACAGCTGCAATAGTGATGCAACTTCCTCATGGAGCTGGGAGATCACTGGAAAGGGGGCATTGCATTTTGAGAGCTCTGGTCTGAACAGACTTTTTCTCTGCAGAGGTGGTGGTGTGGTTTTTATGTCTTTTGTTAGGAATAAATGCAGCATTTTACCTGGAGAAAATGCACCGTAATAAGATATGAACCCATACTTTGTTCTTGACAATAAAAACCTATTGCAAAACACTGAGGGGAAAAAAAGAGATCAGAAGAGGAAGAGCCTTCAGAGTTTCCTTTACTGTTCTTTGGAGATTTCTGGGGAAAAAAACCAAACACCACAAATGAAGCACGTAACATAATTTTTGTCCTCTTTCTGGAGCTGCAGCTGCTGCAGTCAGCTCCCCACCCTCAAGCTGTCTGCTGTTTACTGCCAAGCTTTGCCAGCAGGTTGCTGGGATAATATTAGGCTTTTTTAATGACAAAAAGTGCCTGGAAAATAGATATATATATAATTTTTGCATTTACATCAAAAGAGGTATATGGCTTGCCAGTGATCTGATTGGGAGGTGCCAAGAAACAACAAAGAATCAAGGAATCTCTTTAAGTGCCCAGTCATGAAAACATGGACCTAATTTTGGCTATGTTTTTAAAGACCATCATGAAGAAACATGCATGCAAACATGTTTGGAGGATGTTATGCCTCTGAAGGGGCAACTAAATGTTGCAATAAAGTAGGAGGAGAGAGTAAAATGCTGGAGGCTTCCAGCAGGCCCACGTTCCAAACCATGGTCAGTGGGTAACCCAGCAAAGCAGCTGTAATAGAACAGGTACTCTCATATATCTGCCACAGAGGGCATCCTAGCCAAAATGGTTTCTCAGTCTCTGCCTACTGGCAGGTGAAAATGGCTTGTCTTTTTTGTTGAAAAGAACTTGAAGAAGTCAAAAGGGGAAATAATAGGATTTCTTTACTGTTAGAGCTTCCTCACAGACAAGCATAGCCTTAGTAGTCCCTGTAAAGCAGATACTTGGGCTCCCTCAAGAAGTTAAGAGGAGGAAATCTAAAGTTTTAGATTGAACTGCTTTTGTGAGCCTGATATCTAGCATCCTCTATAGCTGCTGTCAAAGATGCTACGATGCTTCTCACAATAAAGTGTTTGGGTGCATGGATTGACTCTTATGTTCAGAAAAAAAATCTTTCTTAGGTAACTGCATTCTGTTTCCTTTGATCCACTTGTTTCCCCAGCTCCTAGAGCTCTCTGTACCATTTCTGTAGCCTGCTGAAGGCTGCCTCCTCTTACTCTGCTTATGGGATCACCAGTTTAGCAAGAGAGTGAAAGAATACAAGGAAACTTTGCAGCTGTGGAGTAGGCTGAATCTTAAAATGAAAGTGGTGGGAATGACAGAGTGCAGGACACATGCTCTTTATGTAGAAGAGAGACTACTCTCTGAAGTACGAAAGCACTTCAGGTTTCTGTGTTTCAGATTGTAAAGCAAGTTCTGTCAGAAGTCTGGCATTAAAATCCCTCAGATCTGTCAAATCTTTCTCTCTGCCCCTACATTTCAGAGCTTCTTGGCTTGTAGTGAACCACCCTGACCTGGCAGCTCAGTAAGGTAGGTGGATGCAAGGTCAGTGTCAAGCATTTCCTGGCACTGGCAGCATTGGGTTTTTATTGCAAATCCTCAGGGAATCATAGTGCTAAACGCTACAAGTGTGTTAATTTTGTAAAGTAAGCAATGGTGCAGTCATAAGCTCGGAGGTGTCCTTGCCATGCAGGGGATCTCTGCACTCCTGGAGAGGGGATCAGACCGCCAGCTCCTCCTGTGGTTGGCACAATTCGAGTGTCGTGTGGAATTACTTCCTCCTCTCTGCTGTGATGCAATGGAAGAGGGGGAACTGCGTTGTGCTGCATCTTACTTGGCTCTGCTGGCTGTTCTGGCTGTTCATCCCTTCCTGGATTCCCTGTTAATGCCTCTGGGGCCAGCACTCTCATGGGACACAGCTCCCAGCGCTGATAAAATCATCATTCTATCATCATTCTAGAATCATTTCTATCATTAGGGGGAAGGGGGACTTTTTTATTAATAACCCAAATTACCCTGTGAAACAGCACTTGTCTGATGCTAAATATTCAACTCCCTTAAGTAAGTGAGCTGGGGCACAGAAGCAGCAGCGTGCTGGTAGTGATGGGCTGTGGCAGAAGATGAAGTGGTGCTGGACACCATTCATACTTTCTCCCTGGAGGGCCTTTCCATCTTCAGGGCAGCCAGGTGCTCTTCCACGCAGCTCCCCAGCTTCCAAATGGCATTTTTCACACTTTAAACATTTTGCACGCTTTGAGCAGCTCTGAACATCAAAGGCTGGTGGATCCTGGCTCTGGCGTTTCCATGGCAACAGCAGCTGAGAGGATTTGGATGTTTCTGGGATGGGATTTTGCTGCCGGGTGTGTTGGGCAGAGTGGGGCTGCTCTTCTCATGTCAGTGCCGTGGTGGGCATCATTCTGTGTGAGGGGATGGTCTGCCCCAGCCCACAGGAGGGCTGTGATGCAGACCTCCGTGCCTGAACTGCTCACCTCAGCTCCCTCCAGTCTGGGATGAGAGGAGGAGGGAGCCCTTCCCGTGCTATGCCACATGTGGAAGTAGGTCAGCTGAATTATACCCTAAGATGTGCTCGTTTCTCTCTGCTGGCTCTCAAGGGAGCTGAGCACTGAGCTCTGCTTCAACCATTGACTCTGTAGGAGCCCAAAACTGCTTCAGTGAGCCTACCCTTGGGATGTTGGCTTCAGGCTCCTCTTCTACCCTCCTGCAGTTGCAGATATGCTGGATACAGTAGATTTTTAGGAGTGAACATAAAGCTGAGCGTTCAACACTATGAAAATATGATTTTGGTCTGTGTGGGTAGAGTGCTACAGCAGCACAGTCAAGGAGCTGCTGTTGATCCTCACTGTGAGTCTGTCAAGCTGTGTGTCCTGGGCAAAATGCCCCATTCTCCTCCTCGTGTTCTGTCAAATGTCCCCTGGGAATTCATTGCTGTTCTGTGAACTTTGCTCATTTGGGGGACTTTAGCATCTCTGGCCAATACCTGCTGAGGGGACAGGCACATGTGTGACTTCTTTGGACATGCACAGATGTCCTTCAGGGGGTGGGAGGAGTGAGGGGTGTGTGTGTGTGTGTGTGCAGATAGGCACTTGAGACAGATGGGTGGTTTGATGAAGAAAAGCAGGTAATTCTGAGCACCCTGCCTATTCCTCGTGCTGTCACAGCAATAGGTACAAAGTTGTAAACAGCAAATAGATACAAACCCTCAGACTTGTGATCTCAGTGCTGTTGGCCACTGCATACTAAGGGAGAAAACATTTTGTCAAACTGCCTGAACTGACAGAGCAAGATCATTTGGATGCAGGCTGTGGTATTTAGGAACAGTGCAGACCTCAGAGACTGGGTGGCTGAGATTAAAGGTACACTGAAAGTGTGGGGCAAGATCTGAGTTCTAGCTCTCTGGCTTGATGCTCAGGAGCAGAGCAGATTTCTTTACAAGAGGAGCAGAGTTCCAGCCTGCCAAGTGGGGACTGTGCATTTCATCTTTTCTCACAGGAGGTCAGCCTCTGCTGCCTCCAGGCATGCACTGCAGCCAAGTGATGGAAGTCTCTTGGTCTTGAGATTCTCAAGCAGTCATAACAGAGATTCCCAAACAGTCATTCAGGCATCTCTCAGTTATCTGTAGGCTTGCAGTTACAGCAGGACCAGTGAATCCAACAGGATCAATAGCTGGGGTGGATTAAGTGCAGCCTGAGAAGAGTCCTGCTGCGTCTTTCAGATTGGTGCCTGTCTGAATGAAAGCTGAAATCTGCACCGTGAGCAGTAATTAAGAAGTGATTTGCCCTTGGCCCGTATTGTGGGCATAATGCCAAATTCTGAGTTCCCAGAACTAGGAATTTTCAGATTCAGGCTGAGTTAGGTGATGCTTTTTGCTTTCAGAACTGCCTAGTCTCTAAGAGGGGTCAAACAGTAAGTGCAAATCCCGTGGTTGAGATGTGTTCTGGTGGACTGGATAAGAGACCTGGGTGCAGAGGTTGCTGAACAATTTCATCTGTGCAGATATCTTCTTTGCAGCCAGGATAGCACAGTACTAAGCTGTAGCATAAACATGAATATTCCTTTCCTTTGGGAGCTTTGCAGCTCTTTCTTGTCTTCACTCTGAGAATCTGACTTTCTGAGGTTTTTATGCATGAATAAGTATAAATAAGATAAATCAGTGTGATGACATTTTCAGTTGTGTTGCCTGGCTTGTTCAAATGCTGAGCAAAAAGAACACTTGATAAGTCATGGTAAGAAGCCAGAGAGGCACATGCTATGAAGCTGCCTGTCTGCTCACTATGTGTGCAGTGAGGGGCAAAAGGTTGCTGAAACATCTTGGTTTGGGGCTTAGACTGCTTCCTTCCAAGAACTAAATTGTGGTTGTGCTAGTACAAGGCAGCTGTCTCTTGGTGTAAGAGAGCAGTGTGCTTTACCTCCAAAGTCATGCCTTTGGAGGCAACCTTAAGAAGACCNACAAGGCAGCTGTCTCTTGGTGTAGGCAACCTTAAGAAGACATATTCAATTTGTATTTCTGAATTTTCTATGGGAATCTCACAGATTAAATAGTTCTGAACTGATAAAAACGACCACAAAATGATTTCTTAGATCAAGGCTATGACAAGAAGAGATTTCTTATTTCTAATAGCTGCTGAGCTTTGCACACCCAGTCCATTGGGTTCCTTTTCATTTGTTCTGTGCCAGTTTTCAGCCAGATTTGGGAGAAGTACCTGTAAATTGGCTTCCCCATTGTCCCCCCGAATAACAAAGGAGATGGAGAGGCAGCCAGAGAGCAAGGGCTGAAATATTTGTGTACAGCAAATCTTTGTCCCTCTCCCGCCACATCGCATTACACAGCTCCTCCTTGGATGGAAAGGTGAAGAGCAGATGTCGGTGTGGACCCCTCCCTTGCTTCCTCATGGCTGATGATTCCAGCACTTTGGAAGCTGCACCTATGGACTTCCTGTGAAGCCACGAATCATCATGCCAGAATTCAAACACCACAGGAAAGCAAAGCCTCAGCTGTGTGATGTTCTGAGGGCTGGCCGCTCTGAGCTGCAGCATCTATCTCAGCTCTGCAGAGCATCTTTATCCACTTATTTATGCCTGCATCACTGCTGCTCTCTCCCAACAGGAAGAGGTGGCCTGACAGCGCCACTGTTTTTCTGTGTACCTGCTGTTATCCATGGCTGGGCAGCGGCAGCAGAATTGCTAAACATTTAAATTATTCAGCTTCTGTTGTTGACTCAGCTTCAAAAGTACATTGACGTTTCCTGAGAGATAATAGCTTGTGCAGTCTGGAATCTGGGAGCCTGGTTGGTCCTGGGAGCCTCAGCAGGTGACAGGAGCACAGGGAGTGTTTTCCTCTCTAAGGAGAAAAGGGACATGCTGGAGTAAGGTGAACCCACGTGTATCTGTGTCCTTGCACCAGGAGGGTACTGCAAGTGCTCAGAGGGGAGCAGCTTCCTTCAGTGCCTGCAGCCCTGGATTCATCCTGGCATCATTTCTTGAGTGGTTGAGTTCAGGAGGGGCTGTGCTTCCTGCCCTGGGCAAAGGCACCTACAGCTTTCTCAAAATATTAAAGCCCATTTTTATGTTATTTACTCTTCTCCAAGGTGATGTGTTTAAGGTTCTCTGCTGCACACGTTACACTCCTCATTCCCTTAAGTGAGAGGAAGAACAGCTGAGGACAGATTGGCAGCAGCCAGCAAGTGCCTGGTTCTGGGCACTCACTTCTCTGGTTACGTGGTGGATACCAAAACCGAGGAAGGAGCCTTGCATTCCTTCCCAGCGACATCATCACACAGCTGAAGGGTTTCCAAAGGTCAGAGGCAGAACTTTGTATCTTGAAAAAAAAAAAAAAAGAAAAAAAAAAAGGCTCTTTCTAGCTGAAGGACTAGTTCTCTTCAGAGAACTCTCTGCCTTCTAAATTTCTGACAGAGCTTCTCTTCACCCCTGACTCTGTCTGCAGTTGCTGCTGGAATTCAACGTTTTCATCTCAGGTGTGAACCCAGAACGCAACAGCACTAAGGCACCAGGGATGATGAGCCTCATCCCAGGAGCTGTCCCAGGACAGCAGAGGGAGAAATTAGTTTTCATGTGGGTATGATAAGTATTATAGCATCCAGGGAACAGCACTTACGAGAATACTGGAACCCTGGCTTGCAAAAAATCCCTAAAGCCCACAGGGGTACCCAAAGGTTGTTATTTGGTATTATTCACTGTAGTTCTTGCTCACTTCTTCTCAACATGAATTTGCTCTTTTTTTAGATAATACTCCTGTTTTTTTCTAGTGTAAGTAATGTCCCTTTGCAGAGCTCCAGTTTAACTCTGTGTTAGCTTTTATAACAATACAATATGACAAGAGTACAATATGACACTGAGTCCACCTTCAGTTGTCTTTGAAGTCTTTATGGTGACAATCATGTGATCAGATGTCACTAACTAGAGGACACAGAATAAAATTTTGGGGAATGAGCAACTCAGATAATCTCAGTTCAGCATGTGGAAATAGGTAAGTGCTAAGGAACTGCCTGAGATCTTATTTTTTTTGAGGTGTTTCCATGCAAATGGAAAGAGCTTTTGAAATTAAAAGCTGTCCATTTATTAGAGTTGTATTTGTTATTTTTCAAGCTCTCACGGGCTCTGATTTCTCAAACATTATTGTGACCATAATGTTGGTTTCTCCAGAACTGCTGAGGTTAGATATAACAGGCAAGATAACGGTGACAAACTGCTAAAAAAGGAGTCAGGAGAAAGTTTGCATTATGCTGAGGGAGAAACTTTGAATTGGCTCATGAGCTCTGGCTGGTAATGGTTTGCTGTCAGATTGTGGACTTGTGTTTGCATTCAGGACATTCAGCTACGGAGCTGAAGGGAGTGGAAGCAGGATCTGAGGCACTGATAGACACTGACTCTGTAGGTTCAGAGCAGTGGCACTTTTTAGAGCAAATACAGTGTGCCAGCCAGCCAGCCAGCAGTTGCAGTGCCCATCCTTTTGGCAATAAACATTTGAGCTCTACCTGAACTGAAGGTGGAGTCTGTTCCATTTCAAATATCAGAGGGAATCTAGACTGTCAGTGAAGTGCTGAATGACTCTGGACAATGGGAAGGTGTTTTCCCTAGACTGAGGTAAGGACTCTGCTTTGCTCTAGTGGTAAACTTTGCTCAGTATAAAAAATCTCAATTTCTATGTAATGCAAAGCATTTTGCCACCCTGACATGTTCTGTTCATCTACTTCTCCTTCCTCTCAGCTCACATAAGCTTTTCTGGTGGTGGGCTGGGCTGTTTTATAGGAAATCCCTAGAGAGATACAGCTGGCAAAGCAGTTTCTTTCTAAAAACTGCAAATGTCACAAGCTGTATTTATCTGAACACTGCCTAGGCCTTTCCAGGTATGATCACCTCATGGCTGTGCATTCACTGGTTTGGCCCCAGTGCCTGGCTGGAAGCACCTTGGCCTTCTTGACCCTGTAAGTGGCAAAAAGGGCCAGGGAAACGGTAGCTGGAAATAGAAACCAAGCTGTGTGTCTCCCCTGCAGCACCCCAAGTCCTTTGCCAGGCTGGCCCCAGTTTAGCATCTGGAGCCAAGATGGGATAGGCAAAGCCTCAGCAAGAGGGATGGCTCCTGTCAGCCAGGCCATCATTGCTCTGCAGGGTCACCCTAAAGCTGGAGCACAAGGAAAGGGTGGGACGGGAGCGGTCTCCAGGAGGTCTGTTCCTTTGGACAACTGCTGTGACTCCCTTGCGTGTCTTTCAGAGAGGGCATGCACCAACCACTGTGGACCCCTTGCCTTCTTGCTGCAAGCAAGGATCTCCTGAAGGGATGCTGGAGCAGGAGTCTGCTGTGCAGGTAGAAGGGGGGAAGGGGCGCGTTCATTGTGCTGTAGTGGGCTCGAGGCCCTACAGAGAGCCTGCAGCTGCTGTCACTAGACCTCATTTGCCACTTCAGTTCCATCTTGGTGTCCTCCATTTGGAACTGTGCCCAGCCAAGGTCTGCAGGGACCTGTGAAAGACCTGAGGTCTTCTGCTCACTGTCTCCAGCCCAGCCTGCTTTGTGTGGCACAGACCAAGAGACGTTGTGGTTCTGGCCACGGAGCTGTTTCATTTTGCTTTATATTGCTGAAATTCCATCTTCCTTCGTACTATTCAAAGAGAGGGCTCATGCACATGGGCTCCTTCCTGTTAACAGCTCATAGCCATGTTTATGAAGTGTAGTTCAGGCATGACATCCACTAAACTCTGTGCCCAGCTTGGCAATTCTCCCCAGGCTCCTGACGTGGGACAACCCGTAATCTCCAGACTCCAGACAGGAGCTTCCTTGTTGTGCTGGCTTGCAGTCAGGTGTGTGTGAGTGGTGATAGGGTGCAGTCCTGCTGCTGATAAACCTCTTCCAGCCTGCTCATGCTTGCTTTGGCTGCAGCATTCAGCATAAGTGGGTTGATCAGAGCTGCAGACCCTGGCTGTCCAGGGTGAACTGACCTTCTCCTGCAGTGATGACATGCATGCCTTACCTGAGGGTGAGTACCTGGGCATGGTCAGGGGTTCATTGGGCAGCAAAAGAGGAGAGAAATCAGGTCAGCTGGTTTGCACGAGGGAGTTTAGGTATTTTCCAGCTGTTAATACGAACTTCAGTCCAAAGATATCGCCTCTTCTCCCACTAAAAGGACCTCAGACTGGCAGGAAGGGTTTGCTGCCCTTCTTGGGTCATTGGTGACTTGCCTAAGGTCATCTTTGCAGCCAATGACAGTGCCTGGCATTGAAACCTCGGTGCTGTGTTTGCCTTGTCCTTCTTCAGTGGTGACTGCTTTACTGGGAGAAGGGAGGTGCCCCAGGTGTTGGGGTTTTTTTGCAGTATTGTGATGATATGTGTTGATTCCTGTGTCGTCACCTTTCTTGTTTCACTCCTGTGGAGGCCTGGGACAGGTGCTCAGGATGATGTTTCTCTCTCAGCACAGTGCTGTGCTCTGCTCTGGAGCAGGTGGCTGTGTTGCAATGGCTTTGCTCCCATGTCCTCACCAGGGATCTGCTGGGAGATATATCACTAAGCCTGTGCTTCTGGTGTTTTTCTGTCAATGCTTTCTTCCCTGCATGGCTTCCAGAGGCTGCACCCCAAGTGTTGGCCAGGCCAGCCTGGCTAAAGGCTGAAAATCCAAGGTAGCCACAGCACAATGACTGTACTGTGATACCACCCAGCACGCAGATCCCAGCAGAAAGCTCCCTTCTGAGCGCTTTTGTTCATGCAGGCAGGCAAAGCAGGTGTGGGGAAAAAGGTAGGGAATGAGTCAGAACAGACTGCAGAAATCAGGAGCAGTTTATAAGCGTCACTAGGAAAGAAAAGGAACCTTCTCCACAGGGCACCAGGGCAGACCCTGATGGTTTGATCTGGACTCCAGCACCTGACCTGAGCATGAGGGTGCTGACAGAGCCCAGGGCAAGTTGAGGCTGGTCCAGGAGCTGTGTCTTAGTCCCAGGCTGACATCAGGCAGGTCTCTGATTCCCCCCTTGCACTGGCACCCTAGAGCCCTTTCAGCTCCCCAGTGTTTATCACACAGACCTGCCTGAACCATGCCATGGCCCAAAAAAGGTAGTGCATCAGGAAAGTAGGAGATAAAAAAGCAGTTGCTGTGCTGCTGCATCTCTCTCAGCAGCTGTAAATGTTGTTATGTTATTAGAAGAGGTGTAGTGCCTCAGCAAAGAGCTCTCATGTATTGTCTTCAGTCACAGTCTATATATTTTTGATGAGGTAAAAATAGCTTTTCTTTTTCAGGATATGCAGAGAGCACAGGCTCCTGCTAACAACAAAGGAGAGTGACAGCTTTCCCCTGGGTGTGCGTGGCCTCAGCTGGCAGGAGCAGTAGCTGTGTTAATTCTTTCCTTGTGTTGGCTCTGTGTGAAAGGAAATGTTCCGGTCTCCTTTTCCTGTTCTCTGGACCAGCCCCTGTTTCACTCTCCACTCTCCATTGCTGCTGGACCCAGCATTGTACTTCAAAGGGAAAATGATAGTTTGCAAATGACAGAACAAGATCTCGAACGCGTTACTTAGAAAATCCATTAAGCAGCAGACAGGCACTGCAGGCTTTCACAGAGCTGTAGGCTGTAGCCCACTAGGGAACCCTTATCAGAAAGATCAGTCTGCTCCTTGCTGCCCTGCTCTGTGCAGATTAAGCTGTTTGTGATATCCGCCCTCCTCACCGTTCTGAACCTGTTCCAGCTGGAGCAGCCAGCAAAGGGGACCCACGAGTGGGGAAGGAAGGAGCCAAATGGCAAGGCAGATGTCCTCTGTATCTGAAAATGCTCAGCAGGGACTCAGCTAACCTTGACTCTGACCTGTACCACCAGTGACAGTCCAGAACTTACTCTCCTGTTAAGGGTGCACAAAAATGGGCTTTCCAAAAGCTCATTACTCATGATTATGTAATGGTGGAGGATTGTGCATGGGAGAGAGGCCAGTCTGATTCTGGCACAGAAAAGCTTGCCCTCTCTTCAGCACTGGAAAAATGCTAATTGACAGGTTGCTTCCCTTCCCACCAACCTGCCAGGGGCCTTCCTTCCCTCCTTCTGCTTTGGGATTTGTCCTTTGCCAGTTGGGCCGAGTTCTTCTCCAACTCTATCCTTTGCATGGGGACATGAACAGATCTTTCACTTCCTGCATGCTCTGATTCACCTGCTGAGATGGTTGAGCTCCCCCCTGCACCCTGCTCAGGGGATCTCTGCTGGTCATATTGGCCATCAGCCTCTGAGGTACTCGCTTTGGGGCTGTTGTGAAATCTCCACTAAGCAGAAAGGAGTTTGGACAAAGGGTTTATTCAGGCTGGTGGATGAAAGGAGAACAAACTCACTTGGCAGATGCCTTCCAGAGATGACTTCTTGTGTCTTGACTCTCAGTCCTGTTAACATCTGCAGACCTGTCCTAAATCATGTGGGCAGAGGTGAGGATGATGGGGGAATAGAATTTAGGCATATGGATTTATCTGTCTTGAATCATGTGGATGGGGTGAGGACGATGAAAGAATAGAATTTAAGCATTTGGATTTATCCTTTCATCAGATGAATTTTCCCAATGCTTTTGCTTTTCTCTTTCTTCTGGGTTTGCAGTATCTGCCTGTTCTCTGTGTTCTGCTGGCTGACTGCCTGAGGCTTTGCTACTGTGGCCTCTCTGGAGATGCTGTATTCTGCTGAATGCTGCCTTCTACTCAGAAGGCAGAAACCTGCCAGTAGGTTTTGTTTCTACTGCAGGGCCCACTGAGAGCATCCTGTTTCTGTTAATACAGATAGGACAGAAAGTTCCTGTAAGACAGACAGCATGGCTTCTGTTTCTGAGCATTTTTAGTTGGATCTCCTGATCTTCCCTGGTTATCCTATGGGGACCCTAGGTGTTATCCCTGCCTGCTCTTAATCTTACCAGCTCTTTTAGTGTGTTTTGAGGACTGACAAATTCTTCACATCTGATGAGAAAGGATTGAGGTTATCACCTGCAGAACTGTGTACATGGTATCTGCAAGGTGGAGAGGTCCAAATGAGCATTGTCTCCAGAGACATCCCTAGGTTGGACAGTCACTTAAAAATAAACCACTACACTGATGTGAGGTTTTGGTGTTTCTGCTGGAAATAATGCCTCAAAGGTGTGGATCATTCCCACTGCTGGAGACAAGCCCACATGAGGAAGGAAATGTCCAAGTAAATGGCAAGGGCTGTTGCCCTTGGCAAGAGTTTATCCCACATCCTCAGCTGGCAGCGCTGACTTCAGGTTTGAGGACACTGGCACTGGTAGCTGGAAGTAACTGGATGACCTCTGAGTCTTGTGAGCTGGACCTTTCCACAGCATCTAGACAGGATGCCCGTGGCAATACATGGCTTGGTGCCAGGATTCGAGTTTGCATTTCACTGCCAGTCCTGGGGTTCTTTGGCTGTTGGGGTGACTGTTTGCTGCCCAGCCTTTGGGTGTTTCCTTGCTGGATTGGCTGTCTGCTGCTCCGTGAGTTTGTGTCAGCTTGGCTGAAGAGACAAATAGGCAGTCAGGGTAAAGAGGGCAGTGCAGCAGGATGTGTGTGTGCCAGGCTAGAATAGTGTGGTGAGTTGCTTCTTGACTGTCTTTTTTTGTCCCAGAAAACGCCGTGAGATGAGCACAAGTCCCTGGACTCATTTGTACTTGGAAATCGTCTACTTCCAGCACTTAGCAGCTCATACAGAGTAGGCTCCTGCCAAGTGTGGCCACCTTTAACGGGAGGAGGCAATGCTGAGACCCTCCCTTTTGTTATCAGTGACGAGCAGCAGGAGCTGGTGGGAGCTCCTCCCTGGGTGTGAGTGACAGCAGGCACTGCCAGAAGAGATTAGAGCAGGACACTGACTGCAGCCAGAGACACAGCAGGCTTACAAACCTCTGACTGCAGCCCTTGAAATCCAGCCTGAGCCTCTGGTTTGACTTCCCCTTTGCTTATTGCCTTGGCCATGGCTACAATGCCATGGGCTCATGTGGTTCCAGGCTAGAGGCGTTAATGCTTTGAGAGCAGGACACCTGGGAAAAGGAACAGACGAAGCCTCTACTCAGGGCCAGGAGAGGGAGTCATGAGAAAAAATGTACTCTGAAACCAGGGCAGAGGGAAAGGGAAAAAATTAGATTTTAAATTTTTCCCGAAAAAAAAGGAAGGGACGGAGAGTAGAATCACAGTCTGATGTGCTGTGCTATATTTTTGACTTTAGAAGGTCTTGGAGCACTTAACAAAGTCCAGATCTGAGGCTTCTCTCTTGCAGAATTGCTGGCAGCAGCCTCCTGACACTTCACAGCTTGGATGTCTGCAAGTCTGTAGAGCATGACGCCTGTGTACAGGATTTAGCAACCACCTAAGAGAGTGCAAGAGGTACACAACAGCAAGTGAGGCAGCTCATTTTCTCACCCGGAATATCTCCTTCCCGGAAAATTGGTAGGAAGGCAAAGGAGAACGGAAAGAAACTCTGCAAACTCCAAATAAAGGAAAACCAGCAGAGGCAGTTTGTGCATCTGGAAGCAGTTGCTGTATATTCTGGGGCACACAGCAAGTGACTGTGTGCACACGAGGCACAGCCGTGCTGCGCTTTGTGCTCGTATCGGGTGCTGATACCTGTGCAACGCCTGTGTCTGTGGCTGGGTGAGCTGGGATGGTGCTCACTGGGATGTGTGATGTGTGTGTGTCTCTTCTCCATGTGCACATCTACGTGTGTTCACGGGGTCTCTGCATTTCTTGCTGTCAGTGCTCCGTTCAGCTGAATTTCAGGAGGTGGCAGTGACCCAGCCCATGTTTCTGTTTCCTGGGCAGTGGATTGCCCTGAGCAATAGGCAGGCTGTCCCGTCATGCAGCCTGACATCAGAAGCACAAATATGACTTTGGATCTGCTTTTACCATTTTAAGGCGAGCTATTTCATCTTCTCTGGTGGAATGTGTGGTTGGATTGCTGGTCTCTGATGCCCTGCATCTCTCTGTGCATCTCATGCTGAGCATGGGGAGCAAAAGAGCAGCACCTCTGACACACCCCAACCTTGGTATGTTCTCCAAGGTTTGGGCCCCAGTATCCAGAGGGTCAGGAGGGAACCCCAACCCCTCTCCTCTGTGGCAGGAGTTACCTGTGAGTTGCCCGGCTCCTGGGCATATCTGTGGGGCTGCTTTTCCTCTGCTGTTCCTGAGGTGATACCTGCAGCTCTGACCCCCTCCCTGCGCTTGGCAGCAGTCATTTGCTTTCCGGAGGTGGCTTGGTATTAAATATCCTGTCTGACACAATAATGGAGAGAAAATGAACAAATTCCATTAGCAGTTGGCGATCCCTGCAGGGTCTGCATTGGAGAGAGGACAGAGCCTGTATTTTTAGATAGAATGCAATGTAACTTACTGGCTCTCTCAAAGCTGGGGAGTAGATAACCAAGGAGGGAGAGAGGGGACACCAGGCTCAGGTTTCAGCCGAAGTGCTGGGCTATGGCAGCACGAAAGGGCAGGTCCGGTCCAGACGTGGCTGTGAGTATTCAACACACTTCTCCTTCATGCCCACAGAGATCTCTGCTTTGCTTTTCTGCTTGCTTTCTGCTTGTAGTCTCTGCTGCTGGGTATGCCGGGGCTTTGGGAGCCCCTTTACTGCAGGGCCATGTAGAGTTTTACCATTTAATCTTCAAAGCTCCATGTGTGTCTCATGGATGACAGAGCCTGGCTGAGCCGTGCTTTGATTTTTCAAGGGTTTGCTGCCTTGTTGATCCTGACCTGAGGAGCAGAGGCTTCCAGCAGTGTCTGGAGTTGAAGGAGCTCTTTGCATTCAGCCTGTTGCTTGAAGCTGTCAGTATTTCCTCACTGGACTCCAGACAGCACGCAGAGCTCAGAGCGTGAATGTGCACTTCTAAGCACAACGCTGGTGTTGCCTTCTGCCTCTTGCAGTGGATCCTCCTGTGTGAGCAGAGCACTGAGGCGCTGTGCCTCCCGTGTGTTCACAGCCTTCCAAAGGCTTCTAGGGGCTCTTCCCTGATAGATGGGCTGTCCTCTGAGGTGGAAGCGAGCCGAGCCAGCTGGCGCAGGAGGTCATGAGATCAGCACGTGTTCCCCCCGCACACGGAGCCTGCGCACCGGGATGGGACACGGTGGTGCTGCCCTCCACCAGCTGTCCTTCTGACCCATGGGCTGCCCCAGAGGGGCCATGGCACCCTGCCACTGTGGTGGTAACCTGGCCTGAGCTCTGTGCCTGACCCAGCAGGGCCAGCTCATCCTGTCTGTGGGCCTGACGTCTACAGTGGGGAACAGGGTGCTAATGGGCCCAGGGCATGGCTGCCTTTCTCTGTGGCAGGAGTGTCAGGCAGAAAGGATGAGCTGGGGGAGGCAGATGGAGGAGACCAGAAGGCATCTGAGTATTGCTGCTCCAAAGTCCCAATTCAAATGTCTGAGACTGCAAAGAGAAGGGAAGAGAGGAGTCCTGAACCTGTGTGGTGCATCATCCTCCCCAGTATGCCTCCAGTGCTTTTGTCTCTGGCCGTGTTGCTTCCAGCTCCTGTCTGGGAGCTTCCTGATCCTGGATGCTCCTCTGCAACCAGGCTGTGGGCAATACAGGATGGCTTGGGGTGGCAGAACAGAAACTCTCCTAGCACAGAAGGTCTCTTGGTCAGTCCTGATGTGAGTGGTACAAGAGAGGTTTCTCTTGGAGCTGAAGACAGAGGAGTGTGTCCTGCACTCACGCCATAGATGTCTTGTGGCCCTTGGCTGCAGAGAGCTCTTTGGGCTTGCCTGAGCAGGCACATAGCAGCTCCAGTTACCAGTCCAAGTTCCCAGACTCACAGACCCCACATCACTGCATTTCCACCCTGTTCTCCAGCTTCTAGTGAGCCATGCCATCGTCTCCATTTGCTGCCTCACACTGCTAAGTAGTGTTGCTAAAAGTATTGCTGTGCCTTGCCTGGGCTGGCTGTGGTGTAGCAGGGAGGCACTGCCAAAAAGAGAGTAGTGACTTTCACAGCTGTGAGGTGTTCTGCTGGGGCTGTTTTCCCTGGTGCCAGTACCTGAGCTCACTGCTGTGGCTTCTGGAGGAGGATAGGGGTGGGCTCACTACAGCTCCATCAGTGTAGTTCTTCAGCCCAGGCATGGAGGGGTTTCCTGGGCTAAGGGAGGCTGTCACGGTGGCAGGAGCTCTGTCCCTATTGCCCTATAGTGTGATGGGACAAGCTGCAGATTTTCTGCCCCATTATCTGAATGCTCTTCACTTTAAGTCCAGGTCCCAGCCCTTCTTCTTCCTGTCTGATTTGGGGCACCTCAGTCTGTCCCAGCAGCTTCCACTGTGACTTGCCTGGCCTCTGCCTTTTCTTCCTGGTCTGTGTAGTTATATTCTCAGCAGCTGAGTGAAGAGTTGACCCAGTACTGGTGGTGGGGGAGAACAAGGAGGCTCTGAGTTTCATGCTTTTTCTTTTTGTCCCCAAGGCCGATGCTGCAACCAGTTTCTTGAGAGCTGCAAGATCTGGGAATCTGGACAAAGCCTTGGATCACCTCAGGAATGGGGTAGATATTAACACCTGTAACCAGGTAGGTGAAACACACAGGGCTTCTGGTACTACCTCTAGTTCATGTGAAAATGTGGCTGACCAGAGGGAAGACCTGCAGAAGGTGCCTTTGGGGCCAGGAGGGCAGCAATAGCTATAAAGATCTGGGGAGCCTGGATGTACTGGCTGGAGCATCACAAAGGACATTAACAGGTAAGCTGAGAGGGCTCCTTTAGTGTGACAAGCAAATGGGACAATTGGAAGAAGCTCAGCTGCTTCTCAGAGGGCAGAAGACATAGCTGTGAAGAGTAGCACAGCAGATGGAGCATCACAGGAATGGCTCTTGGGGGTTATTCCTCTTGCCTGCAGTGGTGCAGTGCTGCGGCTTTTGGATTCCTAGAAGCTGCAGTTTATCACAAGCAGTGAACGTTTGCAAAATTCCAGTTGTGGTGGTTTGGGAGGTGTTAGGCAGGAGGTGCTCTCCTCATCCTTCACAGAAGCAGGTTTGTACCGGAGCAAAGAGCTGAAGGCACCGAGGAATTGTTTGCACATCGTCATCAGAACATTTTGTATCTATGTAGCTGCCAAATGCGAGTAGCTGAGCCTGAACTGGGGCAGATGCTGTAAAGACAAATTCAGGGGTCTTAGGCTGAGCAGGGGGAGCAGACAGGCTGTGCTGTCACTGCTTTCTGGAGCAGTGGTGTTGCTGGGGAGGCTGACACAGCAGGTAGCACAAAGGCACACTCATCTGTTCCAGTATCAAGTCCCCAGACCAAGTGAAGTTCAGACCGAGTGATTTGTGTGCTGCAGCAGCCAGTGCAGCCACTGGGGACAGGTTCCCACAGGGCAAGCAGAGGGCACCGTGGATATGCACTCATTTCCAATAGAGAGCCTAAAAGCAGAGGGAGGATTTCTACGTCCACTGGCCCAGAGAGGTGTGAGGTTCTGGAAAGGACTCTGTAAAGAATTACAAGAGGGTGACTCATCCACAAGCTAAAGATGATGGCTTTGAACTTCTTTCTTACCAAAAGGGATAGTCTGTCATCAGCTACCTCCACTGACCACCTTCAAGTCCTGTTTCCAACCAGATTTCTGGTGCTGCTGAGGGCATTTAACACTTTGATGGAAAGACAATGGCTACAGCAGTATGAGGCTCTTCTCTCAGTGATGTCTTTGCACTGGTTCCTGCCATCTCCCTGAGGTTAGATGGCAC
This sequence comes from Pycnonotus jocosus, assembly GCA_013400435.1. Lineage (NCBI taxonomy): Eukaryota > Metazoa > Chordata > Aves > Passeriformes > Pycnonotidae > Pycnonotus > Pycnonotus jocosus. The sequence continues at coordinate 291,159 of VWYP01008889.1, read as the reverse complement.
TTTGGGGTTTCCTTCTGAGGAATATCAGACCTGTGGGAAAGGTCCAACCTCACATGTCCTGTATAGAATAAAGAGGGATATATGTGGTCAGACCTATCCCACAGGCCCTGTATTCTTACTCGAGTTCAGAGACCTTGATGTGCCATCTGATCTTCATCCCGCCAATTTCACCTCCTTCGTTGCTGCATCAGTGTCTTCATCATCCACCTTTTGTGTTTCAAATTCTGCCATGGTCCCATCTCATCCACGAGGAGCTGGAGGACTGAGGATGAGTGCACCTTGCTGCCAGGACTCTCGCCAGCTGGGAACAGCACTGTGATGGCATTTGGGTGCCCAGGAGATGGTTTTTGTTGAGATGGACAGTCCTGATGGGCAGTCCAGAGCAGGTCCCTGCTTTGGGACAGGCTAAGTGTGAAGTCTCTGTGTTATTCTGTAGGGCTGCATTTGTCACATTGATAGTCAGTCACTGGGATTTCCGAGAATTATTTGCAGCATTTGGTGAGGAAAATACAGCACCTTTCAAATCACGCACATCCTGTGGCAGTTTTGGGTCGGATGAGCTGTCAAGCCAAAGCAAATGTGCAAAACAGCCTGTACTGTTCCTGGAGCAGAAATACTGATGGGCCATCAATGGAAACAATCTTCTGTGCTTATTGCACAGCTATTTGTTACAGGTTAATGATTTGACACAGGTTTATAGCATTCAAAAGGTTATTTATGAATCCTTTGCATAAAAGGGCTTGTGGGCTGAGGGGAGCAGCTGAGCATCTGTGGTCTTGCTCTCCATTTGTTGGTTACGTGAGTGTAACTGAGAAAAAGCTTGAATATCTGAGGCCACTTATCACTTACTCAACTTAGTAAGGGTAAGGTAAGGGTGTCAGTGATTATCTGTATGAGGTTGTGTAGGTGTGTCTTCATCAAAGAAACAGGGCTTGGCCAGAGAAGATGGACTCAGTGTAGCCAGACATGGTTGGGGAGCATTTCCTTTCAGTGGCACCATTCTCTGGGTATCACAGCATTCCCACTTAGTTTCCCCTCAGAAGCAGACATTTTATGCTTGAGGTTTGATAGAACTCTGGAGTTGGTGTGTTGAGGAAGCCTGTGGGGTTTCAGATTTTTGCTCTTTGTGCTGTAATGAGAGTTGAGCAAAAGAATCTGTGACCCTTCAGCTGTGATCCTGGGCAACTCATGCTTTGAGTGAGAAAGAGTGGAAAACCCTTTTCCAGTCTGACAACACTATTGAAGCAGTTCTGCATTTAACTGCAGTGTTGAGGGCTGGAACTGAGCCTCCCTGGGCATTTTCTGCTCCCCTACCAATATTTAGGTGAGGAGGAAGCATTTTTGTGAAGTACGCTTCCAGCTGGGAGCTGAAACACATTACTGGGAGGTGGAGTACTTGGGCAGGAGCAGGTGTCCCTCTGTCATGCAACAACACTGTGAGTAAACCTAGCATATTCACCTGTGAGAAGTGAGGGACAAGGAGAAAAAAGGGCATCTGAAAACGCCTGCAGGTATTTAACCTCTTTTGCCTTGAGGATACTGTCTGGCCTGGCACCCTTCCTTCCGACAACCCGGGGATGCTAAAGGGCCACTGGCCAGTCCTCTGCTCTTCAGGTTCCACGTGTAGGAAAAAAGGCAAACTAAACTGGGACACATGCAGAGATGTTCCTGAGAAGTGACTTTAGCTCTTTGGGAGCTTCCTGAAACTGGTAGAGCTGTGACACAGCCAACACATTCTCTGCACTCTCTGCTGCAGCTGGACTCTGGGGGAGCAAAGCCCACCATGGGCTGCACCACTGTACTGGTGGGCAGTCTGAAAGCCAGGGAGAAGCCAGCTTCTGGCCTGGAACCTCACAAACTTCTGTGAATTAAATTTGGCTGCTTCTCGATAAAGTCATTGTCCCAAGCAGGGCTACTCACTGCACGTCTGTCTGTGTAAATGTTAAAGTTTAAAGTTTGTACGTGCACTTACACAGCAGTTGTGATGCATCCTTGCTCTGGGCTGGGCACAAAGCTCCGCTCTGTGCTTTAGGGGTGAAAAACCTGACTGTGAGGAGGGGCACCCCATGGAAAGTCATTTGAGCAAAGACAGGAGTTGACATGAGGCATATGCCACGAGCAGGGAGGACTGAAGCAGTTCCTTGAGCACATAAACACTGAGCTGTGGTACCACCCATCCGTAGGAAATCGCCTACGTGGGCTGCATGCTTTGCTCATGGAGAAACCTCCAGCATTAGTCAGCAACTCAGCGTTCAGTTGTGTGAAGTTTTCCTGGCAGCATGGAGCTGTTTGTGGCACCATGGCTGGTGTGCTGGATGTCAGTGCAGAGCTCAAGGACAGGATAATTGCTCCTGCCCCCACCAGCCTGGGCTTTCTTCAGCATGGGTCAAGTGCCCGCAGTCATGTCTGCACAAGAGCTCAGAGTAGGGTGCTCCCCAGGGAGCTCCATCCCCAGATTTTGGCTAATTCCCACCTTTGCTTCCTCCAGAATGGGCTGAACGCCTTGCACCTGGCCTCCAAGGAGGGCCACGTGAAAATGGTGGTGGAGCTGCTGCACAAGGAGATCGTTTTGGAGACAACGACCAAGGTAAGGACAAGGAAGTCTGGCCACGCTGGCCACAGCTCTGCACCCTGCCATTGCTGCCAGACACACCAGTAGGAGCTGAGCAGTGATCATGCTGTTTGCTGTCAGCCCCCAGAGAGACTATGCCAGTGCTGGCATAGAACCAGGCTCTGGTTTTAGCACAGGCTTGGCATCTCTAGGTGGGTGAGAGGTGCCTCTCCCCCGTGGGGGCCATTGTGGACTTCAGAGGGGAATAACATAAACCACATATGGTGGTCCTGTCTTCCTAACATCTCCTCCCGGCACAGGCTGCTGCCCCAAGGCAGCCCCTGCATGTTCCAGCGCTGAGATGGCCTCAATACCATTGTCACAAGCCTGGAGAGCTTTGGTGCTCCATAAATAACATCTTGTTCTTTCACGCATCACCACAGCAGGTGTGGTACTCGCTCGATGACAAGCAAGACAATGGCACAAGCAAGCAGGGCTGACAAATGAGCAGCCTCCAGCACTTAGCTGAGGGGCTGGGAGAGCAGGAGGAGGCCTCAGCTGCCACGTCCCTGGTGCTCTCACAGGGTTCTGGACACAGAGCAGAATCTGGCATTCTGCCACACCACCCAAAGGCACAAGTCGGAAGAGCCTGTGTGTGCATTTTCCAACCTGCTCATCATCCCTTATATCTGCTGGAATGCCTTGGCTACCAGGCTGCACACCGCAGTTTTGCCTGAAGACTGCCAGCTCAGCTCCCCCATCCTCCCCCCGTCCTCATCTCTCGGTGCTGAAGATGCCTGACAGTGCATACAGCTCCTGCTGCCAGTAACTTCATGGGAGAGATGAAATCACTCTCTTCCTTGGCCAGCAAATGGGAGGGGTGGCTGGTTGGTCTACAGCAGGGATGGAACATGGATTGAAAGCTGCATGGCCTTCTAAAGGTTTTCCTGGCCAGCTGCTCTGGTTGCATGCCTGTTAGCACATGTCAGGCCCATCTTTCCTTGGCATCCTGGGTTGCTTCAGCCCCTCAGCATTGTCCTGTGGTGTCTTTCAGAAAGGAAACACAGCCCTGCACATCGCTGCCTTGGCTGGACAACAGGATGTGGTCCGGGAGCTGGTCAACTACGGGGCCAACGTCAATGCACAGTCCCAGGTAGGGTGACCTGGTCTGAAACAGGAAGGCACCCATCATGTGTGATGGTGGTGTCATCATGGGAACATCATGGGTAGGAACTGTGCCCAGCATGGGTATTTTGGCAGGCCTTTGCAGTTTCCCTCTATTCTTGTTGAGGAACAAGGACTGCTCTGTCAGACTCCTGAAAAGAGACAAGTGTGCAAATGGTGTGGAGGGAGTCTTGAGGCACATGGGGAGACCAGTATGGTCTCTGTCAAGGGAGTCCCTGTCAATACATAGAAGCATGCTGAACTCATCCTGGGAGGGCTCATGGCTGATGCCTCCCTGGCAAAGCTTTGAGATCTCCAGCAACACTTGCAGTTAAACACACTGTGCTTCCTTCACTCTCTCTTCCTTGGGCCTGGTAGGGCTGAAAGTTCTTCAGATTTTGCTTGGCTGGAGAATTGTCCTTGAAGCTCAGGACAATACTGGCAGTGAGCAGAAGGCAGTGTCTCCTGGGTTCACTTTTACAAAGCATTGCCTGTTTTTTTTTCCTGGATATGTGGAGCCTTGGGCTCCATCTCCCTATGATTGTTCCACTATTGCCAGGTTGTTTGTTTTGGGGGTTTTTTTTAACACCCAAAATGGATGCTTCTGCCCCTGTGCACTGACCTGGGACTGTGGGTGTTGACTGGGGTGTAGATCTTCAAAGAACTCAAGAAACACAAGGAAAAGTTGTGCTGATGTACACGGCCCTGTATTTGCAGAAAGGCTTCACACCTCTCTACATGGCAGCACAGGAGAACCACCTGGAAGTTGTGAAGTTCTTGCTGGAAAATGGAGCCAACCAGCATGTAGCCACAGAGGTGAGATCCTTGGGGAGGAGCCTGTGGCCCTGCTTGTTGGGGCTTCTGAGGGATGTGCTGGGCCCTGCCATGGTTGCTTGATTCTCTCCCTCTCCTTTGGCAGGATGGCTTCACTCCGCTGGCTGTGGCTCTCCAGCAAGGACACGAGAATGTGGTTGCTCACCTTATCAACTATGGGACAAAGGGTAAGGTCCGTCTGCCTGCCCTGCACATTGCAGCCCGCAATGATGACACTCGCACGGCTGCTGTGCTGCTGCAGAATGATCCCAATGCTGATGTCCTCTCCAAGGTGGGTGGTTTTCCTGTGTTGTCTCTGGGAGCTTCCCCAAACCCCCAGGGAGAACAGCAGCTTGATATGCTGTATTTATCCATAGTTTCATCAGGGAGCATGTGCCTGGCTGGCTGATCCCTCCTTCTTTCCCTAGACTGGATTCACCCCTTTGCACATTGCAGCCCACTATGAGAACCTCAGTGTGGCTCAATTACTGCTGAACCGTGGAGCCAGTGTCAACTTCACACCCCAGGTGAGTGCAGAGTGGGAAGCTACTGGGGCTTGTGCTGCTCCAGCACCAGAGGAGGATGCTGTGCCTCCTATCCATGGAGGGTGCAGCAGCAGCTGCCAGGGCATGCTGGTGAGATGGGACTATGCAGAAAGTAGCACAGATGCATGGGAAGTTGCAATTAATAACCAGCATGGGGTCATGTCTCCCTTCTGTCAGAAGCAGCCATGCATCCCTCAAAGCTCTTGGGGACCTTGTGTCCAGGCTGAGGGAAAGCTGGAGCTGTTGCTGCAGGACAGAGCTCATAGAACCTGCAGTTGGGATGCCTTTTCCAGACCCACAGGTGAAGCCCAATCCATAAGTTGGTGCTTTCCTGCAAGCTCTGTACAGCTTCTGTCTGCAGCCTTTAGCTGCACAGCCCTCTCTCAGAGCCCTGTTAAACAAGGTGTTCCCCAGCGTTGTCCCTGGGCAGAGATGGAGCTCTCCCTGCCCTCTCTCCTCTGTTTGGCCCTTGCCTCCCTGAAAGAGAAGGGGCTGCTCCTTCTGACAGACTGTTGTTCCTCCTGACAGAATGGGATCACTCCCCTGCACATAGCTTCCCGCCGAGGCAACATCATCATGGTACGGCTGCTGCTGGACCGTGGGGCCCAGATAGAGACGAGGACCAAGGTGAGAGCACTTCTGAACACACAGCCCATCTTTGGCACAACATGGGCCATCTCCCTCCCTGAGCTCTTTATGCCCAGTGCTTACCCTGCAAACATCTTGCTGGGGATGTGAGGGAAGGTCTCTGGTGCACTGAGGGGATGGACCGGGTTTCTTGCTGGCACATGTAGAGGTGAGAGGAGGCTGCAGGGCTACAAAGGTTTCAGTTTCACCTTATTTTGTGGACAAGTCTAAAGCCCCTGTTAGTCCTCTCCTTGAGGGAACCTTACCCTTCCAAGCCATACTGAGCCCTTGAACCCTTCTCTCTTCCCAGGATGAGCTGACCCCTCTGCACTGTGCAGCACGCAATGGACACGTGAGAATTGCAGAGATCCTCCTGGACCATGGGGCTCCCATTCAAGCCAAAACCAAGGTACCCAGGTGACTTGGTGGGGCTGTGATAGGTGCAGGTCCCAGGGCGGCACGGTGGGGTTACAAGCTGTGCACAGTTGCTGGATGGCACCCATGGCTGGCATGTGGCTTTTTTTGGCCTGACAAGGGGCAAGAAGTTTCCTGCCCTACTTGGCCCTAGCTGGAGTCCTTTTCCTGAGGGCTTAATCCTTCAAACGGACCAGGGGATGGCCTGGGTACAGTCTGCCCCATGGCAGCAGGTCTTCAGGCCCTTCCCTCTGCTCGACATTACTCCACTGTAAATCTCAGTGAGGGATTTTGGGGGTCCTCTCTGGTAGCACCCTGGGGAACAAGCTGTCTCTTCGGCCCTAGAGCAGCATCTGGGGGTGCAAGGCAGGGGCTGGGTGGGATGCCTGGACCCCATCCCGGCCCAGCCCTGAGGCCCTGCTTCACGGTCACAGAACGGCTTGTCGCCGATCCACATGGCAGCACAGGGCGACCACCTGGACTGCGTCCGCCTGCTCCTGCAGTACAGCGCCGACATCGACGACATCACCCTGGACCACCTAACGCCACTGCACGTGGCTGCACACTGTGGGCACCACCGGGTGGCCAAGCTGCTGGTGGAGAAGGGGGCAAAGCCCAACTCCCGAGCGCTGGTGAGGAAGGGCGGGTGGGCTGGAGCAGGGCAGAGGGAGTGTTCCTGCAGATGACTGTCCGTCTGTCTCTCTGCAGAATGGCTTCACGCCCCTCCATATTGCCTGCAAGAAAAACCACATCCGCGTGATGGAGCTGCTGCTGAAGACAGGTGCCTCCATCGATGCTGTCACAGAGGTAGGTGGGCTTAGCCCATCCTCAGCTCTCTTGCTTCTGCATTTACAGTGTGGGCAACATGGCAACATGATGGCAACATGGCAGGGACATGTGGTGTCCCTGTTGTTTCTGCCATACCCCAGGGACCTTTCTTGGTGCTCTTTGCAGATCAGAACCTATTTAGCCTGGCAGTGTCTTCCTGAAGGGCAGGGAGATGCAGGGGGTTAGCAGCTCCCTGTGTTTCCTCCACACTCACCTGCCAGGCTCCTGAAGCAGACTGGGGACTCAGATTTCGCCTGTGCTGAGACCTGCCTTGGGGAGAAGGAGGAGGGGACAGTAAGAGATATTGCCACGGCCATAAGTCCCATCTTGGTTTCTGGCCCCTTTCTCTTCACAGTCAGGCCTGACCCCCCTGCACGTGGCTGCCTTCATGGGACACCTGCCCATTGTCAAGACTCTGCTTCAGCGTGGAGCCTCTCCTAATGTGTCCAATGTGGTGAGTTCCACCCTGGATAGGCCTTTGGGAACTCAGTTTATTGGGCTTCAGCAGGATATCCAGGTCCTGCACCCTCTGTTCACCTGAGCAGTCCCTGGTGCCCTCTGCTTTGTGCTGCCACAAGGAACTAGTAGGGGTTGCAGGCACTGCTCTCCTCTGTTCAGAGCAGAGGAATGACTGCAGGAAGACATCTTCCCTCCTTTGGCCTTACCACTTTATCCTGTCTTTGGTGCAGAAAGTAGAGACTCCCCTACATATGGCAGCCAGAGCTGGGCACACAGATGTGGCAAAGTATCTGCTGCAGAACAAAGCCAAAGCCAACGCTAAGGCCAAGGTAGGTACGGAGGACCTGTGTGATAATCAGCTCTGGCAACAGCTAGTGCTGGTTTCTTTGCTGTCACGTGCCCACAGTGCAGCCTACCAGGGGCTGTGCAACAGTGGGAGCAGGGCTGGGACCCCTTTGGCATCACAAAAAGGACTGGTCCAGATCTGCCCAAACAGCTTCTCTGCCACCCTCACAGGACGACCAGACTCCTCTTCACTGTGCTGCACGCATTGGCCACACTGGCATGGTCAAACTCCTTTTGGAGAACAACGCCAACCCCAACCTGGCCACCACAGCAGGGCACACGCCCCTGCACATCACTGCCAGAGAGGGGCACATGGACACAGCGCTGGCCCTGCTGGAGAAGGGAGCCTCACAGACCTGCATGACCAAGGTAGGCTGCTGAGTCTGTTGCTGCAGAAGGCGTCACCCAGCTGGGGCAAGGCTGGGCAGGCTGGTGGCACAGCGTCCCTGTCGCAGGAGGGGCAGCCTCCTCCTGTGTCGCAGCAGGTGCCAGTACTCTCTTCATCTCTGCCACCCTGTGATGGGCTGCCTTTCTCCTCAGAAAGGATTTACCCCTCTCCACGTTGCAGCCAAGTATGGAAAGGTGGATGTGGCGGAGTTGCTGTTGGCACATGATGCTCACCCCAATGCAGCAGGGAAGGTGAGTGCTGCTTCTGTGGGAGGAGTGGTCTGGAATGGGGAGAGGCTCTGTCTCACCTGTCTGTACTCTCTCCTGCACTGCAGAACGGCCTGACTCCACTGCACGTGGCTGTGCACCACAACAACCTGGAGATTGTCAAGCTGCTGCTTCCCAAGGGGAGCTCCCCACACAACTCGGCCTGGGTAAGTCTGAGCTGGGCTTCCCTGGGGATGTGGGGATGATGTGGTGTGTGTCCAGTGCCTGCCAGTCTGGGAACAGCACTGCTCCTCAACCCTGGCACTCAGGGAATGTACAAGGGACTGATCACTACCAGCCTCTCTCCGTGCCTGCCTGTCCTCACAGCACGTGGAGCAGGCGGGGTGCCAGGCAGTGGGTCCTGTTCCAGCAGATAGGCTGTGTCAGGGATGGTCCCTGCTAGCAGCAGGGTGGTTTGCTGCGTAGGGAACGTGTTTCCATGGCAAGTCCTGCAGAGCAGCGCTCCGGTCTGGCAGTTTGGGAAACCACAGGCAAATGTTTGCATGCAGCTATGAAGCAGTGAGTCAGAAAAACCCACCAGCTTGTGAGTCACCCGGCTCTGCCTGAACACGGGGAGCATCTCCCCACAGAGCACACCAGCAGGCGCCTTGCTTCCCGTGTTGCTTGCAAAAAGCTGCATCCTCAAAACAGCCAAGTGGCTGGTGGTGCCAGCCCTCCCCATCTGGCACTTTCCTGTCCCTTGTGCGGGCTGCCGGCTGACATGCTGGGCAGGCACCGGGAGCAGCCGGTACCAGCGCCAGCCCCGCGTTGTTCTGCGTCACCGACAGCCTGGGCAGCGGGTGTGTGCCAGCTGCTCTGCTCCTGCAGCGTGCCACCAGAGAGACAGGACTCGAGGCCCTGCAGTCTCTGCCTGAATACTAATGCCGTGTGTTGGGAGTTTAGCTCCACACCTCAGCCAGGCACCATACAGGAGGTGTGTCTGCTCCAGCTTTTCGCAGCTCCCAGAAGGCTGTATACTGCTGCAGAAATTTGTGTGTAGAAAACTCCAGGACACCCCATACCAGTGGAAACCTGAAGCAGGTTCAGTCAGCACTGAAACCCAGGTGCTGACTTGGCCGGAAGAGACGGATTTGGTGTCAGTGTCAGGGCCGGTCGCTGTCAGAGGGATGGTGTGGGGGGCATCCCTGAGCTCTGGAGGCAACTAGGAAGGGCAGACCCGGCCTGCAGAGGCAGGGTGGCACCTCTCGTCCCTTCTGGTCTGCTTGGCAGGGCTGAGCACTGCAATGAGCCTCTCTCCCCGCAGAATGGGTACACCCCCCTGCACATCGCTGCCAAGCAGAACCAGATGGAAGTAGCCAGCAGCCTGCTGCAGTATGGGGCTTCTGCAAATGCTGAGTCTATGCAGGGAGTCACTCCCTTGCACCTGGCTTCCCAGGAGGGCCATGCAGACATGGTGGCACTGCTTTTCTCCAAACAAGCCAATGGCAACCTAGGCAACAAGGTAAGTTGTCCCAGCACATCGTGCCAGGCTGGAGGCAAACCAGCCAGCAGAGAGCAGCAGTCTGGACGGTGCCCCAGGCCCCTGTGCCTCCCTGTGTTTGGGCAGCAGTACACAGCTTGCCAGGCTGGAGACCTGACAGAGTCTCTGCTGCTGGACCTGCACTGATGGCAGTGCCACCGTGCTGAGACCTCCCCTCTTTGCAGAGTGGCCTGACTCCTCTCCATCTTGTGGCCCAAGAAGGGCATGTGCTGGTTGCTGATGTTCTAGTGAAACATGGAGTCACAGTGGATGCAGTGACCAGGGTAAAGTAGTGCATTGACCATGGCTTTGGTGAAACACTTGGGGGAACTCCCTCTAAGCCTGCTCAGGGAAGAATTATTTTTTCTTCCCTTTCCCTTTTCCTTTCCTCTTTTTTGATGCCCTTCTAGCAGGCATCCTTACCATTTTGCCTGTGTCCTGGGGACTCTTCCTCCTCTTCCCCTCCCCTCTCTGGAGGGGTGATCCTTGCCTTCCTCCTATAGCTCACCTCTGTACCCACAGGTACAGCATGGTTTGAAGCCCTCTGCTTTGGTCTTGGGCTTTTGGGAAGCCCCCATATGTGTGCCTCATCCTTCATGCATGGTGGCTTGCCTGTGGGATGAGCATATCCAAGCCAGAAGGGCAGTAAGCAGTGGTGAAGGCAGACTGAGACCTGATCTTGTCTTTCAGATGGGGTATACTCCACTGCATGTGGCCAGCCATTATGGGAACATCAAACTGGTGAAGTTTTTGCTGCAGCACCAAGCAGATGTCAATGCCAAGACCAAGGTACAGAAGTGTTCTGTCCTCCAAGGACCCTTCTGCCCTGGGCAGCAGCTTGATGGGGAAGTGGAGCTGTCCTTATGCTCCAGGCATGAAGCAGCATGTGTGAGGCCTGGGGGCATTTCTGGGGCAGCAGACTTCCAGAACTAATTGCAACATCCTCTGTCCTCCCCTGCAGCTGGGCTACACCCCGCTGCACCAAGCAGCACAGCAGGGCCACACAGACGTGGTGACATTGCTGCTGAAGCACGGCGCATCCCCCAATGAGATCAGCACAGTGAGTACAATGCTTCCCTGCACATCCCCACTCTGTGCCAAGCTCAGGCAGCTGCCTCAGCTGCCTCAGCTGCCCTGTGGCTGCTGCTGAGCCAGTCTTTCCTCTGTGCACAGAATGGCACCACTCCCCTGGCCATCGCAAAGCGGCTTGGCTACATTTCTGTCACAGATGTGCTCAAGATTGTCACAGAGGAAACCGACCTCCCGGTGAGCCCCTGGGTACTGGGACCAGGATGCTGTGGAGGAGGGCTGGGACTGGGAGCAGCCTGGGAAAGGTCTGCAGTTGGGTGCCTAGCCCACGTGTAAGAAGAGGTCTGCAGACAGCTGTGCAGCAAAATGCTGGCTTCTTCTGACTCTGCTCTGCTCCCACAGTCAGTTGGTGACAAGCACCGCATGAGCTTCCCAGAGACTGTTGACGAGATTCTGGATGTATCAGAGGATGAAGGTGAGGGGTGGGAGTTGGGTCACACCATCCCAGAGATCTGCTGGCTGGGTCAGTGTGGCAGGCAGCAGTCATGGGGATGGCACTGGTGTTCCTGCTGGAACAGGGACACCCCCAGGGCAGGGGAGCTGTGTGGGCCCTGCTGTGGTCTTGCAGAGAATGAGGGAAGCCTACCAGTCTCCTGAGGTGGCACCTCCTGGCTTGGGTGCTTCCCTGCACTAGGCAGGAGGGATATATCTGGACATGTCCATGATCCCATGCCCCAGGGGCTGTGCAGAGAGCCCTCGGGCATGCAGAGCCTACACTGTGCCTTGCTCTGCTGGAGGGTACCAGCTCCCAGCCCAGCTGCAGCTGGTTTGCTCCTGCACCCTCCCACCAATACCTCACTTTTGCCTCTTCTTACTTTGCAGGCACTGCTCATGTCACAGTAATGGGTATGAAATGTGTCCCCCTGCCCCAGCTCAATGGCCCATTTCACCCCATGGCCACTAACCATCCGCACGCCACATCCATCTGCTAAGCCTTACAGCTGGTCTGATGCTCTCCAGTGCCAGTCCTGCCATCTTACCCTGCCAATCCATGTCCGTGCTGCTCGCTGTGGTGTGACTGCATGAATGGGATCCTCCCACTCAGGAGGACCCTGACTCTTTTGTCAGACCCAGGCCCTATCCATGGCAGGTGGAGGAACCTGGAACTGTGACAAACCCATGCCATCTTGGCCAGAGCTGGGATTAGCCTGAGAGCTCAAGGGTCTCTGTGCTGCTGTGGTCCCCTCCCCATCTCTGGGGCTCTCTTTCTGCTTCAGGAGGTGCTGGACACCCTCCCACAGGGCACTGGCCAGAGCCAAACTCTGATGAGCTAGTTAGCAGGTATTAATGGGACCAGTGGTCAGCATTGGCAGAGCTCTGTGCCTCCAGTGGGGTGTAGTGTTAGGGCAGCCTCTTGCACCCCCAGTCATGCCAATGTCCCTGTCCCAGACATCGAAGTGTAAGGTGTCCCCTGCAGTCTCTGCACTGTGTTTGGTGCTGTGAGAAAGAGGTTAGTGAGCAGCTGAATTTCCCAATGGCTCCCACGGCTCCTGTCCTGCTGGCCTGCTGCATGGGCCTTGCCCTGCCAGCAGACCCATTCTGGCAGGCAGCAAAGTTCCCCGTGTCTGGCTGAGACCCAGGGGGCAAGTGTGTGTGTGTGTCAAGCAGTGGGAGCAGGGATGGCTCCAGCCCTGAGGAGGGGTGGGCGCAAGGGCTGGATATCTGCGTTCCCTTGTCCATCTGCCTCTGCTTGCTGAGCCAGCTCTTGGTTTCAGAGGAAGAGCTGATTGCACCAAAGCCCAAGACACCTGATCTCAGAGAGCAGGAAGGCAAAAGGGAGATACTGGAGTTCATGACCACGACACTGGAGCAAATGTAAGAGACGCTGTATGGTGGGGAGGGAGCAGGTACAGGGCACAGGACCAGCCTTGTGCTGGGCTGGGCTTCTTGTGGGGCACACAAGGCTCCAGGCAAGGAACAGACCACTGAGCCCTCGCTGGCTGGCACAGCAGGCAAAGTGGGTCAGTGCTGTTCCTGCACCAGGAAATGGGACTGCTGCTTAGTTTGCTTTTGTCCAGTGGTCCCAGGACTCTGTGGGGATGGGCAGGGGCTGAGGGACCCTACTATTTCTGTGGCTGTCATTACCCTCTCCTGCCAGGGCGGAGTCTCCAGCTGTCCCGCAGGTCCCCTGCATCCCACCTGAAACTGTGGTGACCAAAGCTGAGGAGACTGAGCAGGTAGGACCTGTGGAGACAGAAGCTGAGCAAGTCAGCCTGCTGCATGCACCCTCGGTGTCCCCACAGGAGGTGAGCATGAGATACAGCCTGCCATGGCCTCCCCCAGGCATTCCCTGCTGGGGCAGCTCCCCCATCACCACAGAGCTCAAGTGTGTGATGGGTAATGGGCATTGACCCAGTGGTACAGCACTGTCCAGCGAGGGTTGTGTAAGGGTGGGCTGGCTCAACACCCCCAGATAGGAAGGACCCTTTGCCCACAGGGTCTCTTCCCTGCCTTACACAGCCCTCCAAAGAATTCGATGAGGACTCCCTGATCCCCAGCAGCCCTGCCACCGAGACCTCAGATAACATCAGCCCCGTGGCCAGCCCCGTGCACACAGGGTGAGTGCCCAGCCCGTGCAGCACATGCACGCTCTGTTCATGAGCTGACTGCGAGGTGCCCACATTCCCGTGCCTCTGCCCACTCCAGGTTCCTGGTGAGCTTCATGGTGGACGCTCGTGGTGGCTCCATGCGGGGCAGCCGGCACCACGGTCTGCGCGTGGTCATCCCGCCCCGTGCCTGTGCTGCACCAACCCGCATTACCTGCCGCCTGGTGAAGCCCCAAAAGCTACCTGCACCCCCACCACTGGCTGAGGAGGAGGGTCTGGGCAGTCGGATCATTGCACTGGGGCCTGCTGGTGCCCAGTTCCTCAGGTGAGCACAGCTGGGAACAGAGCAGATTGGGCTGCCCACACCAGAGTCATCCCTCAGGGCTGAGAACAGATCTGGGCTCATCTGGAGGGCTTTACCATCCAGGGCAAGACCTCTGCCTATCTCTGCTTGGCAGAGGAGAGATCCCACCTCTTGTTGGATGCAGCATGTTTCTGGCATGGGTCATTCCTGAAAGGTGGCTGTAGTCAGCGGGGGGTTGGTCTCTTTCTCCAGGCAACAACGGACAGAATGAGAGGACATAGCCTCAAGCTGCATCAAGGGAAATATAGGTTGGATATTAGGAAAAAGTTTTTCACGGAAAGAATGATAAAATACTGGAATGGCCTGCCCAGGGAGGTGTTGGAGTCACCGTCCCTGAATGTGTTTAGAAAAAGACTGGATGTGGCACTCGGTGCCATGGTCTAGTTGAGATGTTGGGGCTAGGTTGGACTCGATGATCTTGAAGGTCTCTTCCAACCTAGAAATTCTGTCATTCTGTGATTCAAGAGTAACAGAACACTTGCAGAAAAGCCCTGAGCAGCCCTGCCCCACCAGGTGCAGAGCCCTCTTTTTTAGAGAGAGGGAGGTCAGCAGTCCTTCCCCCAGCAGCTGCACAGCATGGGCAGGCACTCTCCCAAGGGCCATCCTGCAGCCTGCATGTCCTTGTGGCAGCCTGTGGGTGCCAGTGGCCTTCCTCTGCTATCTGCAGCCCCGTCATTGTGGAGATCCCGCACTTTGCCTCGTATGGACGTGGAGACCGTGAGCTGGTGGTGCTGCGCAGCGAGAACGGCTCCGTCTGGAAGGAGCACCGCAACCGCTATGAGGAGAGCTACATGGACCAGCTGCTCAACGGCATGGACGAGGGTGAGCGTGCCAGGGAGGCAGGGGCTCCACACCCCACGGCTCCCTGCAGGCAGGGCTGCGGTGGCCTGGGTGGTTGGAATGGGGCTGAGTGGTGTGGTCAGTGTAGCACAGAGGGGTGTTGAGCGACAGCCACAGGCTGGGTGTATGAGCACTGATGGCTGTGCTGCCCTTGCAGAGCTGGAGAGCCAGGAGGAGCTGGATAAGAAGAGGGTCTGCCGCATCATCACCACCGACTTCCCTCTCTACTTTGTGGTCATGTCCCGGATTTGCCAGGATTGTGATATGATTGGCCCTGAGGGAGGGTGTTTGAAAAGCACACTGGTGCCCATGGTACAGGCCACCTTCCCAGACACCGCTGTCACCAAAAGAGTGAGGCTGGCCCTGCAGGTGAGCTTCAGAGAGCCTGGCCTGGGGCCCAGACATGCTTCTGCAATCTTGAAGGTGCAGCAAGCCCAGGCTGTGTCCCAGCCTGGGAAAAAACCATCCCTGATGCCCATCCTTGTGCTACCCACAGGCACAGCCTGTGCCTGATGAGCTGGTGACCAAGCTGCTGGGGAACCAAGCGACCTTCAGCCCCATTGTCACAGTGGAGCCACGACGGAGGAAGTTCCACCGCCCCATTGGCCTCCGTATCCCACTGCCACCATCCTGGAAGGACAATCCCCGAGACAGCGGTGAGGGTGACACCACCAGCCTACGTCTGCTCTGCAGTGTGATTGGTGAGACTTCAGGCATGCTCTCCATGGGGATGGGCTGGGCTGCCTCAGGGAGATGCAGCTTCAGGGAGCTCGGTGAAGGGCACAGCTGTGAAGAAAGCAAATGCCTAAGGGATGCAGACCTTGGGCTTATTGAAAGACAGTATGCTCACCCTTGCTTTCTGCTGCAGGAGGGACAGCCCAAGCCCAGTGGGAAGATATAACAGGCACCACAAAGCTGGTCTACGAAAATGAGTGCGCTAACTTTACCACTAATGTGTCTGCCAGGTGGGTCCTGGGCAAACAATGTCCCATCTGAGGATATCTGGTGCTCCTTGGGTCTTGCTACAGCCTTTGCCAGGAGAAGCCCCTTACCCCTGGTGCTGTGCTGCCCTATTCCTACATGCAGGGTGGTTTCCTCTAGCCTTAGGACCCCCATCCTGCCTGAGCACACTCTAGGAAACACTCATGACAGCTGGGTGTGCAGAAGGAACAGGGGGCCATTATTTTTACTTGGGTGGGTCCACATCACAGATGGGGCTACACCTGTGTCCAGAACTCTTGGGGCTTCCTCTGCAATCCAGTTGGCTGTTGAGGGGGGTGGGGGCAGCTCCCTGGTGCCAGCACCCAGCAGCACCCTGACCCAGATCTCCTGCAGGTTCTGGCTGGCCGACTGCCCACGCACAGCTGAGGCTGTGCACTTTGCCACCATGCTGTACAAGGAGCTGACAGCTGTGCCCTACATGGCCAAATTCGTGGTGTTTGCCAAGATGAACGATGCACGAGAGGGCCGGCTGCGCTGCTACTGCATGACTGATGACAAGGTTGACAAGACTTTAGAGCAGCATGAGAACTTCACTGAGGTGGCTCGCAGCAGAGACATTGAGGTTTGTCCCCAGCAGCACGTGTGGAGGGCAGCAGGGAGAGGGATAACAAAGTGAGGGGACACTGATGCCGGTGGAAAGGCCTGGCCCTGGCCTGGCTAGGAGAGTCAGGGTTACCTGCACTGTCCAGGAGCAGGAGAAGCAGCTCTGCACAGGGTCTGAGCATATTTTCTGCTCTCGGTCAGGTGGTAGAGGGAATGCCTTTGCACGTCGAACTCTCAGGGAACTTGGTGCCTGTCAAGAAGGCCACTCAGCCCCGCAGCTTCCTCTTCCAGTCCTTCCGGGAGAATCGTCTTGTCATCCCCATCAAGGTAATGTCAGGGTACAGGACCAGGCAAGCAGTTAGGGCCCTTGCTCATGCCAAGCCACCTAACTGAGCTCTGGCACTCAGGTCCGGGACAGCAGCAGGGAAGCCAGTGGCTCCCTGTCCTTCTTGCGCAAGGCCATGAAATACGAGGACCTCCAGCATGTGCTTTGCCACCTGAACATCACCATACCACCGTGCACTAAGGTCAGTGTAGGTGCTTTGGTACTCTGGGAGGGGGCAGTGAGGTCCCATCCCTTCCCCAAGTGCAGGGGACAGCCCTCACTGTCAGCTTTCTTCTTCACCTGCTCCATGTCATGCCACTCTGGAGCTGAAGGAGAAGCAGTTGTGTCAGGGCAGAGCTGCTGCCCTCTTTTGAAGCTGTTGACCCCTTGGTTTGTCACCACTTTCACAGGGAAGCGGCAGTGATGAGCGAAGGAGGACACTGACGCCACTGTCTCTGCGGGAGCGATACAGCATTCTAAGTGAGACCAGTTTTGGTATGCAGCCTGCTGGGACCATTCCAGCCCACTCACCACCTGCACTTGGGGTGCCCAAGCTGGTGGAAAGGCTGGGATGAGTTGCACTCACAGCAACTTCCCTTTTCCTTAGTCCTGGCTGCAGGGCAGTGCTGTGCCTATGGGTCTGTGTGACCCCCACGGCCAGCACCCCGTTCCCCTCACCACTCTGGTGCAGGGCTCTGTGCAACTGAGCTGTGACTCCCTCTTCTCCTCCAGGCTCTCTGAGCAGCACAGACAAGGCAGACCAGAAGATGGTTGACATAGCAGAACAGCTGGGCCTCAGCTGGGCCGGTGAGTCCACACCTGACAGTTCTGAGGATGCACAACGCTCCTTGGAAAGCTGACACTTAGGGAGGCTGGAAGTGTGCTGCCAGGTGTAGTGAGTGCTTTGCACTGCACCCCTGCTGTGAGCATTCCAGGGCACTGGAAGTGAACCTGTGAACCTTCCCGTGGCTGTGCACATGTTCACATGCACGGGTACCAGGCTAGGGCTTTGTAATGAGTTATACATATTGCTGCTGTTTGTTGCAGTCACACATCCAATGGCAGAGCCTACACTTAATGTAAGACCCTGTGGCACTAGTAACAGCCAGCCTGAGCAGGGGGGCTTCAACCCCTGCCCCATCCCAGCTCCTGCTTGTTCTGCTGTGCTCACTTGTACATAACAGAGGCCTTGTGCACTAGTCCTTCATAAATGTCCCTAGCCTTGAGGTGGGCACCAGAGGGTGTGATACTGATGTGGTGTTTTTCCCAAGAGCTGGCACGTGAGCTGCAGTTCGGAGTGGATGACATCAACAGGATACGTGTGGAGAACCCCAACTCCCTTCTGGAGCAGAGCATCGCCTTACTCAACCTCTGGGCCAGCCGCGAGGGGAAAAATGTCAAGAGTGAGTAGTTATGGTGCCCTTTTACAGGCACAGAGGTGGCAGGGCTACCTAAACAGAACAGTGTGTGCATCTTCAAGGATCACTGGCTGGCTTTACAGGGGTGGTTCATGCATATCTGCCTTCCCTGCCCACCTGGAGGGTGTCTGGGGCATGTCTGTGTCTCCTCAGTTTGCTGACACCATCTTCCCCTTGCAGTTGAGAACCTGTACACGGCACTGAGGAACATCGACCGCAGCGAGATTGTCAACATGCTGGAGGGCTCTGGTCGGCAGAGCCGCAGCCTGAAGGGAAGCTGGCGCTACTCGGATAGAGACTACTCCCTCTCACCATCCCAGATGAATGGTGAGCCCCAGCTTCTGGCAGGGAATGCAGGAGGGCCCTGGGGGCACAGTCTGTGCAGAGATTGGGGCTGGTGTCTTGCCCGACCAGGTTGCACCCACTGAGAATTGAGTGGGCACAAGGCATTGCTGACAGATGGGGCCTCTTCACTGGGGCTTATGCTGCAGAAAGCTTGGCTCTGCCATACTGCTTTCTCAGAAACTCTCCAGGTGGGATTGACATGTGTTCCTTATCCCAATGTGCCAGTGAGAGGTGTCTCTGGCTGTGCAAGCTGATCAGTGGCCAGGGAGCTCACTGAGTTCTGGCTGTACAGCTATGGTGGTGTGCCTGGGCTGGGTCCCAGGCAGAGCGTGCCTGGATGTGGGGACACAGCCAGAGTCAGCTGTGGCATATGCTGCTGGGGAGCCGGCCCCCCGACAGGGGCAGGGCTTTGTGCTGCTACAGCCCTGCACTGTGGCTCTGCCCCTGCAGCGCTGGCTCATCGCTCTCTCCCTCTCTGTCTCTCCCCTTGTTCTGTTTTCTCAAACATGCCACCTAGTGCTGCCAGGTGCGGGCACTCCTGTGGGTCACTTCTTTTCACCTTTCTCCTCTGAGCTCATCCTGGCCTCTCCTTCTCTCATCTTCCACTGCCTGTCTCCACTGTCTCCACCTCAGCTAAGCCCTCTGGGAGCCACATCCTGCTCCAGTGACTGCATGTCATCAGGGACTACCCCTCTTACAGCTGTCATGCTTGCAGGCAGCCATCCCAGGCCTTCTCCTCCTGCACAGTCCCATGCTCCTTCCCTCGCTGGCACTGCACTGCATGCCCCTGGCCAGGCACCTGGGTGCCCATGGGTGAGGTGCCATTTCTGTGCCAAGGGTTTCAGCTGTACCCTGTGCCTTGGCTGTGGCTGGCATTCCCTGGCTGCCAGGGGAGCAGAACGGGTTCACTGCTGATCTCCAGGGGTGAAAAAATGGCACAAAGCTGAAAAAGGCTGACCAAAGCCACCTGCATGGGTGGGAGTGCCTGGCTTGGTTGTAGTTCATGTGGATGTACCTGAGCTGTGCACATGGCCCTGGGTGATGAGACATAACAATTGCTTGTAGCCCTGGAGACACCAACAGGGTTGTAAGGTCCTGGCTGCCTTGTGCAGGGCCTTGGGGTTGCATGGCATGTTCTGGGGCCATCCTTCTCTGCTCATGGTACTTCCAACCTGCTCCTCTGTGCTGTGGAGAGTGTTTGGCTTTGAGAGTTGGTGCCTGCCAGACTTGGCTACTTGAACTCCAGGCTACCTGCCAGCCAGCTGGATGGGGGCTGTGGGCAGGGACCAGGGGTCTGATGGAGCAGGGTAGCAAAGAGGGCACTGTGTCCTGCAGTGTGGATGGACCATCACGTGAACTCCAGGCCAGCCCTCCTCACAGGGAGGAGGCAGTCCCAGGACCTGCCCAAAACAGCCCTCGGACTTGAAGGGAGGCATGGCAGCATTTGCAGGGACTATCTGAAAGCAGCCTCTGCTGTGAGCACAGCCCTGCTCAGCCTGGCCACAGGGGGCTGTGGCATGACCATTGCTGTCCTCGGGGCAGTCATCCTCCCAGAAGCTGTTTCCCTTTTGCCCTACTGTGCTTGTGCGTGCGTGAGGTGGCTGCTGGACATGATGCCTCTGTCTGCCCATATAGGTTACGCTTCACTGCAGGACGAGCTGCTGTCCCCTGCCTCCCTGCATTACACACTGCCATCCCCGCTGCGTGCCGACCAGTACTGGAATGAGGTGGCCATCATGGATGCTATCCCCATGGCTGCCACTGAGCAGGATGCCCTGATGGAGATGTCCGACATGCAGGTGTGGTCCTCGGGGCTCACCCCCTCGCTGGTGACTGCTGAGGACTCCTCTCTGGAGTGCAGCAAGGCTGAGGACTCGGATGCCACAAGCGAAGGCCGGTTCCCAGGGCAACTTCTAGCAGATGCTCATGGCCCAGACCACATGGGCTCTATGGACCTGGTTGAGGATGACACAGTGGACTCAGATGCCATGAATGGCCTGATTGACCTTCTAGAGCAGGAGGAGGGGCACAGGCCAGAGGGGAAGATGCCATCTGGTGATCATCAACCAGGGACTGGGGAGCAGGACCCGGAGAGTGAAGTCTCTTTTGTTTCAGTTCAGCAGAAGGTGCAAGCCAGGATCATGACATCACCTACCTTTAGCCATGCTGTGGAGAAAAGTGCAGACAGGTACTGCAGCCTGGGGCACCAGGGTGACCGTGGTAGGGGAGCACAACTGCTTTGCCAGCTACTGCCCTGTGCTGGGCCAGCTGCAATAATCTCCCTGCTTTGCTTGCTTCCCTGCTGGTCTCCACCTCTGGAGCCCAGGCACCTGCAGTACATAGAACAATGCTTGGGCCAAGTGCCTCACACCTTTCTGGCAGTGCTCTGGAGAGGTCCTTGCAGAGCACCTGGAAGGGACCCCTGTCAGCCAGATCCTGCATGTAGGTTGTACTTACCAGAGCTAACCCTAACCTGGGCTGCCTCCTCCCACATTCCCAGTGGCACTGGACCCATGAGGTCCCTGGCAGCACCCAGAAATGCTCCACAGCATTAGACCACATTAGAGCTAGACCACTCCAAACCATGAGAGCACAGCATGCTCTTGCCTCAGACCCTGGCAGCCAAGCCTTGAGGCTGTGGGATGGGCAGGGAGTATGGCATAGAGATGGCCTGTGCCTTTTGTGCATTCTGTGTATTTTGTGCTGCTTCTGCCAGGCGCCCAGCAGTGCCGTGAGCTGGGGAGTGGAGCCAGCGCCTGTGGGGTGCAGGCTGCGCCGGTGTGCCTGCCGGAGCTCGGCTGGTGCTCAGGGTGCAGCACTCCATGCAAAGCTGACTGCCTCTCTCTCTCTGTGTCTCTCTCTCCCTATCCCTGTCCCTCTCTGGTGCCCAGGCTGAGGGACTGGAATGCAGAAGGCTCCTTTATCTCCTGCCTACAGGACCTGACAGCGGGCTCCTGGCAGGAGGGAGTCACCCGAAGGCTGCTCCCAACGCACACCACAGCCTCCGGGGCACAGGGCCAGGAGCAAGAGCAGGTCCTGATGCCAGCCACGGAGCTGATGCGGATCAGCTCTGCAGAGGACAGCGACTGGCAGCCTCAGCACCCCACAGGCGGCTGGCAGGAGGAGGGCGACAGCCGCTTCTTTGGGCAGGTGAGGGTAGGAGCAGGGCACTCAGCCCTGCAGGAAGTGGTGACCCAATGGACAGCCTTTTCTGGAGCCTGCTGCAAGGCCAGTCAGGCAGACCAGGTGCTAGCTCCTCAACTCTTCTGGCATACTTCTGCCCCTTGGGGTGCCTCTCAGCCCAGAATAGCCTGCTGTGCTTGATACCTGAGCTCTTGCTCTCCATTTATAACCCAGTCACCCTCACGGACTTGTTCCTTATTGAGTATCTGCCCTGACTGCCAGCCCAACAGCATGCTGGAGCCAGAAATAGAGTTGGACTGGGGGCCAGGCTGGGTGGTGGGCTTGATGCCACGGTCACACAGAATCAGCAGGTACAAGGTGAGGGCAAGCATCTTTCCCCAGCCAGGGCACACACAGCTATCCCGGCAGCACGGCCACGCTTGGAGGTGGCTCTTCAGCTCTGCCATGTGTGTTACCAATGACATCCCAAAGCCCTGGCTTTTGCCCAGGGCTTCATTTGTCCTGTGACAGAGGACCGCACACTGCCCTCCCACCCTAGTCAGGAGGACAGGCTGTCGGGCAAACTGACAGAGAAGAGGGACAGAGCTGTCCCGCTTTCTGCCTGGCCGGGGCAGCCCTGGCCACATGACTTGGAGCGAAGCTGTGACTGCAAAGGACGCCCCACCTGCCCCGCTCCCTTCTCGCCGCCCACAGCCAGCAGAGCTGCTGGTTACAGCAGAGCTAAGGTTACAGCAGCTCCCGCACAGCCGGGGCGCTGCGTGGGTCAGGCTGCAGAGCCGCAGGGCCCGACCCCGGCCGGACAGCATGGCTGAGCCGTGACAGCGGGGCTCAGAGCCGCGGCACACGCCTGCGTGCCCAGGCACGATGTGGGCTTTCCTGGCCCAGCTGCTGATCGCTCTGGTGCTCCTGGCCTTCTTCCTGGTCAGCTGCCAGAACGTCATGCACATCGTCAGGGGCTCTGTCCGCTTCCTGCTCAAACACGCCCATCGTGAGCTGGACAAGGAGCTCGGGGAGAGCCAGGGGCTGGCGGATGACGAGGAGGCTCTCTCCGCCAGAGTCGTCCGCCGGCGCGTCCTCCTGAAGGTAACGAGCGGGGGAGCTGAGAGAGCAGCCCCAGGGCAAGGCAGAGGAGAGCAGCGAAGAGTCAGGGCAGGGTGGGAGACGGAGGCTGTGGGGTGCGTGTCAGGTGTATCGTTCTACCTGCAAAACAACTCCCCTCAACGCCTTCACATGCCCCAATCTCCCTCCTGTTCCTCTAGGGGAATGAAGCCCTTCATCTCCCTGGAGAGCAGGTGACTGAGGAACAGTTCACAGATGATCAAGGCAATATCATCACCAAGAAGGTGAGTGATCAGCGGCAAGATGTGGGCGAGGGCATGCCGCAGCCTTTCTCTTCTCCCCTCCACCCCTGCAGCCCGGGGCCCATGTAGGGCAGTCGCGTCCCGCTGTCTGCAGTTACAGTCACGGCACTTCTCCAGCTCATGCGACAGACAGAGGCTGCACACCGCGTGCAGTTTAGGACCAGACTGGGTGAGGAGGGAGTCATGGTGCCCTGGGGCTGGCTGTGACACCCGGCTGTGTGGGTCTCCACAGATTATCCGGAAGGTGGTGCGTCAGCTGGGCCCTGGTGACGTGGGTGACAGGCAGGAACAGGAGGAGCTGATCCTGGAGGATTCCCTGCAGGAGCCCCAAGACCTGGAGGCTGAGGATGATCACTTCATGAAATACTCCATCTTGCACCGGGATGGTCTGGGCGCCAAGGTAGAGTGTGGCTCATAGCCCTGCCTTGCAGGCAGCATGCCTGGGCCAGCACCCAGGACCCTCAGGACTTCTGCAGGATTCTCAGACCCTCTGTCCTTTCTTCTGTCCTGCACTCCTCTCCTGTTTCCCCTCTAAGATTTCCAGGGGCAAATCTTGCCCGCTGCACCAGTCTTCTTGCTTGGTGTTTTCTGCCTGCCAATTGACTCTATCTTTCCCTCTCCTGTCCTCTTCTCTATGTCTGTCTGTTCACCTGGGTGATGTCCTGCTTCCTGCCCCTGCGGCTTCCTCAGGAGGAGGTGCGAGTGCGTGTCCCGAAACCAGAGGTCTCTGGGGGCAGGATGGGGGCTCAGATAGTGAAACGAGCCAGCCTGAAAAGGGGGAAGCAGTGACCCCTCAAATGGCCTCTTTTGAGGTAACCCTACCTTTGCTTTTCCTTCTCTCCTGGCTCTCCATACTGCTGCCTGCACTGAGCTTTTGGTCATGCACATTCTCCTGGGGAAAGTGTGGTGGGGCTGTGCCCAGCTCTTGGCTGCAGAGAGGGTTTGCTGTGCTGCAGCAAAAGACTGAAGGTGGGCAGCAGTGTGCCCCTGTTGATAACCTGCTCCTGGGTGCTGTGGGCACAGGGTGCCCTGGTCTGCAGCAATGCTGCAGCCAGCTGTGTGCACAGCTGCAGTGACAGCATCCTGTGTGCTCAGGGTGATGGTCTCCAGTGACAGGGTCACAGTTGTTACTCCTGGTTATGCTGGGCTGCAGACAGAGGGATGGTCTTTGTCCAAAGCCACTCCAGGGACTGGGTTGCATTTGCATGGAGTCTTAGCAGAACTAGTCCCTTCATGCATGAGCACTAACTGTGCAGCCTTGTGGCAGATGAGACCAGTCCTTGGAGCTGATGCCTTGGTGCCCCCCCAAGGGGCACAGCTGTGCACTGGCAGAGCTGTGGGTCAGATGAAGGGTGTCCCAGTTCTGTGGGGCTGTGGCCTACTGCCTCTGCTCACAGCACTGTTCTGTGAGATGCAGCTGCTGCATCTGCCAACCGTGTAGAGGAAAGCACTGAGGTTTGCTGAAGCTGGGATGGGGGCAGGCCTTGGCAGGGTGCTGCTGGGGAAGGTTGGAGCAGTAGGGATGCAGGAGCGGCAGGTGCAGGAATGTGGTGTTTGTAGAGGCTGATGACATGGCACCTGTCTTTGACCTAATACATTTCTTCCATTGATCCCCATTGAGCTCAGAATGACTCCTTAAGTCTTGTGCCTTCCCTGATCCCCCTGCCTTCCCCGTAGAGTGAGACTAGACTAGGTTAAAGGCAGGGTGCTTGGCACAGCACACTTGAGCCTAGCTGCATCATTTTTCTCTGCACAGTCACTGCTGGTCTGGCAGTGCAGCCCTGGGGGAAGGTGTTTCATGTGTGCTCCCCAGCTGCCCGGCACTGCCTCCTGGTAGGAGGCTGATGAGCAGGGGCAGTTGGTCCTCTGGCCTCTGCTGTACATGCATGACTCGCTCTGTCCTTCCTCTCCTTTCTCTCTCCACTCTGTTACTGGGCTCTCTGTGGGTGTATGAAAGTCAAGAGGCTTATGCTTGTGGGCACATGTTCATGCAGACTCTATCCCCCTCTGCCTGCTCCACTCCCCAGACAGTCCCTAGCTTTACTTCATCTCTGGGGCACTGCTCCTGTTGCTTTGCTTTTGCAGTTTTCCATGGTATGAAAGTGGCCCAGGATGTGCACTGGGGAAGGTTTTCCTCACTGCTGGGAGAGTGGGGTGCAGTCAGTCATCTAGCTGAGGTGGAAGGCTCAAGGCTGGCCTCCTCCATCCCAGAACCTGGAGCAGCCATCCTAGCTCCTTCCCAGTGCCATGTTGCAGCTGGTGCAGCTCAGCTGCTGCTTGCTGCTCTCTGCAGATGGGGCAGCACCGTCAATGCCATTGATGTCATTGCTCCTAATTCCAGGCCTGCCACTTAGTGGTGCTCTGTCTCTGCCTCTCTGACACCCCCCAAAACCTGTCTTATGGTTGCTTAGCAGCATGGGTGCATGTAGGACAAGCACAGTGTATGGAAGGGATTTCCCAGCCGTGTACCTGGCTGCCCCCAACATTTATCCTGGATGTGACACCATGAATGCCTGGTAACCCCATAACCATAGTGTCTCTCTGTGTCTCTGCAGGATCACACCTCAACACCAAACCACTGAATTTCACACATGTTCTGACACATACCTGAGAAGAGAGGAGAGCAGAGAGTGGAGGGGAGCAGGGCTGGCTGTACATGTTTCTATAGGCTAATGGCATGATTTCTGTATGAGACATACTTACCGTCCTATCCGCATGACTGACTGACTGCAAGACGCATGAGCTACAGTACTTAAAACTGACGAGGGGCCTCCATCCCTGCCCCGCTGCTGCCAGGAGCCCAGAGACAGCACCACACACCAGGGGCACGCTCTCAGCTCCTTTGGGAGGCAAGAGCTGGAGTAGAAGAAAACGAGAGGGAAAGAGATTCCACCTCTGTGTCATTGTGTGTGTAGATGCATCCCCACGTCTGTGCTCCAGCTGCAAGAGGAAAGCTGGGACAGCATGGCGCTGCTCACCACAGAAGGAGAGGTGCTTGGCCCCCCTGCAAATGCCTGTGCTGCCTCTGCTGGACTTGCTTCTCATCCCTCCCTGTGAGTGTTGGGTTTTGGGGAGGGCAGCAGTGGCCAGAGGGTGCAAGGGGAGGCTGCAGGGAGCACAGCTGCCCTGGGCAGAGGGACTGGTGCAGGGCTGCCCTTCCTCTCCCCAGCACATGCAAAGTCTCCCACCAGGGCAGAGCTCTGGACTGAGCACTGAGCTCGTTGCTTATGTTGAAAGTGTAAACTGTACAGCAATCAGCCTTGTGTATATGAACCAATAAATACTATGCAAACCCCTAGGGACACTCTAGCAGTATGTACAAAGCACTAACAGCTCTGCTCTCAAATACCTCTTCAGGCTGCAGGATGGGCAAAGCCTTTGGAATATGTGAGCAGCTCTGGTGAATGGAGCAGGAAGGCTATAGGAGTGGGAGGGCAGCAGCCCGCCCCTGTCCTGTGCCACTCTGCCTGAGTCTGGCCCCGTCCTGGCCTGAAGAGGAGGGGCTAGAGGTGCAGTCCCATGGTCCAGCCCCAGTTTGTGTTGGCTCCAGCTGGGTTGAAGCTGTAGGCCTCCATTGAGGTGCGTGGGGCCTAGGGAGGATGTGCAATGAGAGAGAGCAAGGGGTGCTTGTGCATCACATGGGGTTGTGCCTAGCTCTACTCAGCACAATATCTGCTCAGGAGATGAGCCAGGATGAGCTAGCAATAGCCAACAGCCATGCAATAGGCACCCCAGGCAAGGGCTTTGCAGGGACCCTGGCCTCCCTGCAAGCGGGGTTATAGCCCTGGATACTGATGCTCCCAGGACCAACCCCAGAGACACGGGGGCTGCTGCTCTGGTGGCTGCATTTTCTCCAAGTGGAATCTGCTGTGGCAGCAGCCTAAGCCCTGGGGGCTGGGGCAGCCTCAGACCGGCTGCTCTAGCAGGAGAGCAGCGCTGGGCAGAGCTGCCCAGGCAGCTCAGGGTCGGGAAGTACCTTGAACCTGGTGTAATACTTGACCCCAGGAGCACAGCATGCAGGTAGTGGCACTTGGTCCCAGGTCCCTGACCCTGTCCCTTACCTAACTTATGTGGGG
The DNA here is from genome assembly GCA_013400435.1 of Pycnonotus jocosus. Lineage (NCBI taxonomy): Eukaryota > Metazoa > Chordata > Aves > Passeriformes > Pycnonotidae > Pycnonotus > Pycnonotus jocosus. Next base: position 264,226 of record VWYP01008889.1, on the reverse strand, counting down.
ACCTGGCCTTTGTAGCACAGTGATGTGAGGACCCCCTGCTCTTTCTCCTGGAAGTGGCCATGGATCTGCTTTGCAGAGTCCGAGTTTGTTCTCTGTGGCCGGGTGCAGAACAAGCGCACCTCCGGCTTCAGGCCATGTGATGGTGGCCTTGGCAGGGCAGCCCTGCCTTTCAGTGGGTGCACATCTGCTGGGAGAGCCCCTGGCTGCCTTGCGGCCGAGAGGAAGCCTCGCTGCCGCGAAGCGACTGACCCAGCTTAGCCTTGGAGAGCAAAGCAGTCCCTTCCCCACCCCAAAGTTGAGCCATATAGGCACAGACTCTCCATCCATCACCCTTGCTGCGTACAATAACCTCCCTAGACCCACTGCAACAGCTGACTCCGTAGCATCACCCTAGAGTTGTGTGTGGGTCCAGTGCTTTGGCCTTGTGTATGCCATAGGGAATGTGCTGTGCTGCAACCGTGCCAGGCACCTGCAGTGACATTGCTTCGCGCTCAGATTGCTTGTAGGGCTGGTAGGGGGAGGCTGCACCCAACTTTGAGCCTAGAGAATGCTGCAGTCTGCACACTAGAAGCTTTTTAGAAGTTTTAAAAATTACTTTTATTTTCTTTTTTTAATTGTTATGGAAACAAGCCTTTTGGATCTCCTTGTCTTAGGCCCTGATGTATAGATCATTTCCCTGTACACCAGCTATCAGATTACAAATTAATAAATAAATCAACACAGTGTCTTGTGTCTACTTTTCCAAAGGTGGGGACGATGGAGACCCTAAGGGTGGGTCTCCTCTTGCCGGGAGGGCGGGGGCCGTTGCAGTGGCGTCTTCTTGTGCTCTGCTATTCCTGGGGGAGTTGAAGGGAGCGGGAACATGTGCACCCTCGATGGGCTGCGGGGGCCTCCCCCGGGGGTAGGCGAGGGAAGCATCCGTGCCACTGGTACCCCCACTACTGCAGGGGCTGTCCCGGGGGCAGCGGCGCTACTGAGGCCCCTCCCGAGAGACCCTGGCGAGAGCACCGGCCCCATCGGCGCTGTCCAGCGCCCGCCGCTCCGGCCCTGTATCCCATCCCGTCCCTTCCCCTCACATCCCATCCCATCCCNTCCCGTCCCGTCCCGTCCCTCCCGCCGCCGCCGCCGTTCAAAGCGCAATTTGTCTGGGCCGGGCCAATCGCGCGCTGCCGCTGAGGCTCAGCCAATGGCGGCCCCGGCCGCCGAAGCCCGGCCAATAGGAGAGCGGCGCGCAGCCTCCCCAGCCAATGGGTGCGCGTTATTCTAATAGGCTCCGTCTTTATCAGAGAAATGTTGGCGCTGCCCAAGCCCAAGTTGAGGGTCCGGGACCGGAGGCGCTGCCAGGTCACCCGGTGCTACCCGGGCTACCCGCGGCCCCGGCCGCCTCCGGGATCGCACTGCCAGGCAGGCGCCCACGGGCCACGGTGGACTCTGGGACTTTGCAGCGCCCAGGCCATTGGTAATGGGCCAGCCATCGCACCTCCGGGGTTCCGGACTCTGAGGAACCCGGTGCTAGAGCCATGGATGCCAACCTGCCAGGCACCTTTCTGCTCAACGGCCCCTCGCTGGGCCCTTTCCCCGAGGCCAAGGCACCTGTTTGCCAGTACTCCGTGCAGAGCTCCTTCTACAAGCTGGGACCTCCCGGACTGGGTGCCCAGCTGGCTGCTGGCACCCCCCACGGCATCTCCGACATCCTGGGCCGGCCAGCGGCGACACCGAACAGCGGTCTCCTCCCTGGCTACCCCCACGCGGGCGGATTTAACGGACTGAGCTCCCCGGGCGTCTATTACGGGCCCCAGGTGGGAGCCCTCCCCAAGGCTGGTGGCGAGTACCTGCCGCGGGGACGGAGCTGCTGGGCGGAGGCGGCCCCGGAGTGGCGGGGCGGCCGGCAGTGCGGCGGCCGTAAGTACAGTGGGCTCGGAGCGGCTCGGTGGTGGGTGGCTGGGTGCCGCAGGTGTCGGGCACCTTGTGGAGTCTTGACCCCTCGGCAGCAGGGCAAGGGCATATGGGGCAGGCTGCGTCTTCTCCATTGCCCTGCACGAGGCACAGCTGGCTGGCCAGCAGACTGACCCAGGATAGCAGGAAAGACCCCAGTGCCGGAGTTGCTGGACCTCAAACTGTCACAGAACTTTCGGCTCAAGGGCAGGAGCAGCTCTAATGACAGATAATATATTCTTTGCCCTCAGGCAGCCACAGCTGGCAAGGACAAGGCAGAGTCCTCCGACTCACAAGATCTCTCTGTCTCTCAGGCAGCCTCACTGGGGGTCTGTGCCTGGTTTAGTTCATGGCAGAGACAGGCAGGATGGCCAGCCCCAGAGCCCCAGGCTGGCAGCACTGCCTTCCTGGGGGAGAGTTGTCAGGGGAATTGCAGAGCATGTTGCTGCTGCCCCAGAAGGTAGGTGGGATGGGTGCATCCACTGTCCCATGGGAAGCCCCAGCAGGCTGTGTGCAGCTGCTCAGAACCTGCAGCTCTGGTCCCTTTCACCCCTTTGCAGGTGATGATTTTGAAGCAGATAGGTTAGGCAGTTTCACCATCTGCTCCTGGCACAGCTATGAGCTGTGACCAGCTATGCCTGTCTTCTGTCATGCATCCTGCAAGGTGCGGGGCGTGGGGGCACAGTGTTCCCAGCGCCACGTGGCTCTGGGGTCAAGCACTGTTGATAGCGACCGTTGCCCTCTCACCACAACCACACAACCACATAGCACTGTCCTTGATCAGGAGGTGCCTAGCCTAACTCTGCCTCTGTGGGACCTGCACACTGGGCAGCTCAGCCCTCCTGGGATGGGGCTGAAGCCCTGAAGCAGGAATACGGTTTTAATTTGGAGAGGAGCAAGTGTGGAGGGACTCTTTGGTCACTGAGGGCTGCTGAGTGGGGACAAGGGGAGAGCTGTCCAGAGTCATGGGTTGCCAAGAGCTCACCCACTTCTCTCTTCCTCTCCTGTAGCCCCTGCTCACTTGGCTGACAGCATCCACAAGAAGAAGCACACGCGCCCAACCTTCACGGGACACCAGATCTTTGCTCTGGAGAAGACTTTTGAGCAGACCAAGTACCTGGCAGGTCCGGAAAGAGCACGGCTGGCCTATTCTCTTGGCATGACTGAGTCTCAGGTGAAGGTGAGTTGGTCCCTGTGTGGCATGGGGTGCACAGCGTGTTGGCTGCTAACTGAGCTGGGCCCATGGGGCAACAGGTCTGGTTCCAGAACCGACGGACCAAATGGAGGAAGAAGAGTGCCCTGGAGCCCTCCTCATCCTCGCAGCGGGCGGGGGGCTCTGGCGGAGAGCGGGCGACCTCTGAGACCGAGGACGATGAGTACAACAAGCCCCTGGACCCAGACTCGGATGATGAGAAGATCCGGCTGCTGCTGAGGAAGCACCGTGCGGCCTTCTCAATGCTGGGCTTGGGCACGCACAGCGGCTGAGCACCAGCACAGCCTGCCCCTCTGGGCTGGGGGGTGACTGGCCCAGCCACCTGCATCCTGCTGGGGAGTGATTCCTGTCACCAGCAGGTGCCTGGCTGTTGGGATGGGGTGGCTGAGAGGTGGATGGGGAGCGTGGCTTGCAGGGCTGGGAGCAGCATTCGTGGTAGTGTCAGGTGCAGCCGTGTTATCGGCATTGGTGAAATAAAGGTCCCAGTCAAGTCCCAGCACTTGTTTTGTGGGCATGTGGTTGAGGGTGGCCTTGTGAGGCTGGGCCAGAGAAGGGTTGGGCATAGGATGTATGGGGCAGGGTCTGCATACCAAGCAGGGGAAAGGTCCATGCTGTGGTCCTGTGTGTGGGGCAGGAAGTGCCCCGGAGATTTTCCCAGGGTTTTCTCTGGTTTGGGCGTGTACCAGCAGCAAGAACTGCTGGTTCAAAAGTCACTCACTGGGGCCTCTTATTGGAAGCTCTTAGCAGCAAATAAATATCATTTATCTTAACAGTGTGAGTGAGAGCCCATTCACCTGTCGGGGCTGCAGGATTGATGTGGCATCAATAGCCCCAGTGTGTTTGCCTGCCAACCTGTTGGGTCCCCCCCTGCTCTGTGCTGCACCCCTGTGCAATGGGGGCTGCACATACAGACGTGTGTGTGTGCACATGGGTCTGCACACCCCTTGTTCTGGCTCCCCCACAGCTCACCAGTTCCATGCCAGCTTGTGGGTGCTGTGCAGGCCCAGCTGTCCTTACCTGCTTAGAACGCCAAAGGAGCTCCAGCTGGCACAGGCACAGCACTGAAGGCCAGGCAAGCTTGGCAGTTGTTCAGCCAAGAGCCAACTAAGTGCCAGCCAGGTGTGAGCAAACACGTGGGCTGTGTCTTGGAAGGAAATCGATAGCAGATAAGATGCTGCTGGCCCATCAGGCACTGATTAGCAGCATGGCACAGGCACAGCAGGGGTAGGAATGGGGCTGGTGAAGGGGTGCCCTTCCCTGCAAGCTGCAGGCACTACCTGCAATGAGCTGGTGCCCAAGTCCATGCCTGGGACAGCTGAAGCTCCTGAACCACTGGGACCTTGCAGTGGCCCTGAGCACCAGCCTTGTGTGGGGCTGCAGATCATCACTGTACAACCTGCCAAGGCCCACACTTGGCTTAAAGCCCTCTCCAGTCTCTCACTGGGGGGTGGGCACTTTGCAAGGAGACCTGGCTGCTCAGTGCCACTTTTCCAGCACTTAGGGGACTGCTGTCCCTGCACAGGTCCTTGTCCAGCCCCTGCAGTGAGCATGGGGATTGTAATGCTCCCCCCTCAGCCATGCAGCCCCTCCACTGCCTTCATGGGACAGATGCTGGGCCAGGACAGAGCTAAGGGACCCTTTGCAAGGATGTGAGATGGCAAGTCCCATGGAAGCCTTGTGCACAGGGCTGGAAGAAACAAATTGCTGTCTGTGGACAGAGCCAGCGCCCAGCAGGAGCAGCTTCCACATTGTGGGAGAAGTGAGGGGCTGCTGGTGGGATATTTTTTTAACATTTTCTAAGCTGCCCAGCTTGGCTGACAATTTTTAATGTACTAACTGCCTGGTCCAGTGAGCTGATTAATTGGTGCTGTGGAGATCAATACAAAACAGAAAATTAAAACAATTTTAAAGTGATTAAGTAGTTTAACACCTGTCTGATGCCACGTCAGGGCTGGGAGACAAATAAAGCAGGTGGCAAAGGGCCTGCTGTAGCCAGGAAGAGTGACAAATGGCTGCTGCAGCCTGACTGCCCCATGCATCCCCACATCGAGACAGGACCCCAAGCAGTGCTGATCCATGCAGGGCCCCCAGCCTGGTAGCCAGGACTGACCCCCTTTCCTCTCTATGCTGCCCACTGTGGCTCCCACTTTCCCACTGGCCACTTGCTGCAGCAGCAGAGTGGTGCCCCATCAGTGCTGGGGTCTCAACAGGATGGGTCAGCAGTGAGCACGAGCTGTGCCCACCCTGTGCCTGGTGCCAGGCAGCCTCAGGCTGTGTGGGCAGAGCCGGGAGCCAGCTGTGCTGGGGGGTGCAAGCACAGGCAGGCCAGCCTGGCAGGCAGATGGATAGCAGCTCCGCTTCAATTCTGCATCCCTTTTCTCCCAGACAAACCCCGTCGGATTTTCATAAATCAAAGCGCCACACTGTTTAATAAAAATTTATTGACTTACAAGTGATTATTTATCAAAAGGCCATTAATAGCAGCTCCGGGAATGATGTGCTACTGGGTGGTGCGTGGAGACTAATAGCAAATCAATGCCAGCATCCGGGCAGAATGCATATGAGGGCTCCTGGCCCCAGTGGGGTGCACGGCTGCTGGAGCCAGAGCCAGCAGCCCCTACCCCATGGGCCGCTCAGTGCTCCCCCCCTGGTTATTTATCGCTTACAAATGAAATGATCGATACTTTTAATCTAGAGCTAAATTTATTAACTTTCTCATCGGAGAGAGACATATTGACTGGGGGCATGGGGTGGGAGAGCCAAGGAAAGATGGATGTGTGCCTCCTAACCTGTCCAGCCAGCTCCTTGCCTGCTGTGGAGCATCCTGAATGCTGCTGGGGATGGTCCCCAAGCACAGCAGGGCAGCTGGACTTCCCACAAAGCTGACAAGGGTTCTGCACATCACCACGGCGTCAGGGTCAGGGAACCCAGCTGCAGGCAGGAGACTTGTGGGCACCTGCAGCTGTGTCTGAGGACGTGGCAAGAGGGTGGGGGAGGCCTGTGGCCTTCAGCAGTGCCTGAAGGGAATGTCTGTCCCACTCCCAGAGAGGAGAGCTCTGGGGGCACAGCCCTTGATAGGGCTCAGGAGCAGCTGCTGAACGGGGAGAAGTGAAGGAGAGCCTGGAGATGCAGCGATTGGCAGGCAGCAATGTCCATGTTCCTCGCAGTTGTGTCCCCAGCTGCAGCTCGGCACATGGGGAAGGGCCATCCACAGTGCCCAGCGAGAATGGCACTGCCTTGGCAACCCATGGCTCACTGTGGCTCCCTCCAGAGCTCACCAGACCACTGCATGGTGCAGGGGTCTTCATCTAAACGGCCCCTGAGCTTGCAGCCAGAGCAGCAAAGTTCCATCACGCAAGTAAAAAAAAAAGTGCAGGAAAATTCAGATTTAAGACCACTTACACAGAAGAGTTGTCCTCGCCTGACATAGCAGATGGCCTCCCCAACAAACAACACTTGAGGTACAAAGGAGGCACTTAGGTAACTGCCTTCTACAGAACACTAGAAAATGCAAGCAAACTTCAGCAGGGAGCAGTGAAACAGCTCTTGCTTGTAAGAGAACCCAGTGTGGGTGCTCCAGTTTGTAGAAATGTAAGGAAAATGGGGAAGTACATGGGACAAATGCCCAAATCCAAGTTGTTTTACTGAATAATTGACTTGCAGAGCAGAAAGGGACACCACCTCCAGCACCAGATTTCAGTTTTCTTGGAACAAGTTGATACTATCCATGTGTATGCATGACAAGGTCAGATGCCACTGTTTCCCTCAGGAGACATTTGAAAAGGGATTTGCTGCCCTAGCCACGAACTCCTGGGCTCTCCTACACACCCCAGACTCCCACTATAGCATGTACAGATTCCTCAGGAGCCCCACCTGCCACTCCAGTGACACCTGGCACCCTGCAGCCCCAGTGGACAGAGGGAGGTTTCCAAGGAGTATGATCCTTACTGCATCAGGAGTAGCAAAGAGGTTGTTAATCAGACACTGTAGAAGCAACAATCTGAGTCAAGCAAAAGAAAAAAAATTCTCCTGGAAATGGATCTGGAAATGGCCTGAAAGGCCACATTCTGCTCCTAAGGGGTTTATGCCTCACAACGAGGGGCACAGGCTCATGAGGATTCCCTTGGCTGTCAAGACAGCCAATTTCAGCACAGCTCACCAGCTTTTGTGCTGTGGGAGACTTGTGACTGGCACACAAGCACATCACACCAGTCCTTCTCTGGGGCTGGACACACCAGATGGAAGCACAGGACACCATAAGAGTTTCATTTAATACTGCCCCTGCAAGGGGCTTCACTGTAACAGTAACAAGAAGGCATCTTTGCCATCAGCTGCCAAAGGCCTAAAGACTCTAGGCAGCAATAGTGTCTCCAGGAAACAACAGCCAGAGGATGAAAGAGCAAGTCCAAGCAGCTCTGGAGTAGCCCAAGTCCAAAGATTCAGAGTTGCTCCAGACAAGCCCTGGTTGGTGCTGGAGGCTTTGGCCAGCCCCAGTGGCAGTGCTGGAGGCAGCAGGCTCAGGAGCGGCTCCTGTCTTCATGGCTGCCTACAATCATTTTGCTGTAGAGTTTCTGTTGCTCCTCTTTGAACGCGTCCTTCACCTTCTCCCTTTTCAGCCCTCCATCCCTGGGGAGAGAGTCATGTCAGAGAGGCTGCAGGCAGGCACCATCTTTATCTGGGACTGTTCAGGGCAACTCAGAATTCCAGTGAGTGCTGACAGCTGCCCCTGTACCACATGCTGCCAGGGCACAGTGCAGACCACCCGTCCCCAAAGGGCATCACTTTCTTACCTGGTTCTGCCAGGACCTGCCCTCATGGCCCTGCACTGTGCTCAAAACACCAATTCTGCCAGAAACATGAGCCACTCTAGTACCACTACAGGAGACTGACTGCCTGTCCCCTGGGCTCTGAGACCTCAGTGCCTGGGAAAGCAAGTTCCCAAGCTGAACACACCTTGCTGAGTAGAAACAAGTCAAACCCAAGGCATCCAAATGCAAGCTACAATCACAGAATGAAACCCTGATGCCCAGCATACAAAAGAAGCAAAGACTTTGGTCCCTACTACAGAAGAACATTACTTGAGAGGCCTGCTCTACGCTAAGCAAGAAACAAATGGAGCTCTCCAGTCCATCAGCAGATGCCAAGACCCAGAACAAGGAACTCTGGAAGCAGGAAGAGAAAAGCCTGCTTGGACTCACCAGAGCAGATCCACAAGGCCCCCCTGCCTGGCAATGGCTGACTTCACTCGATTGGCAAACTGCACTGCGTCCTCTTCAGGCTGTGGCAAAATAAAATTGTTCAGCAGGAGCAAAGGGCCAAACAGGAAAGCAATCAGATAGACTGGGTTCACCTTACCTGCCTGGTCATTGGGGGCAAGTACCAGACACTGCAGACAATGGCCCAGCTGGTCATCATCCTGAGGAGATAGGTCACCATGCCGTATTTGCTGCTGTTCCAAAAGGCATCTCCAAACTGTGGGTCATACTAGAAAGGCAGAAGAGTTCATGGAAGTCAGGCAGTGGCTGCATCCTCTCTGAGGCTCCAACTTCCACCTCAACCTGAGCTACAGGTCAGCTCTCCCAGAGCACTACATGGAGTGACCTCAGCTTTCCTGTGCCCTCAGGCACAGACTAAGCTGGACTGGGCTGCCAAGACAGAGCTACAGAGGAACAGACAGAATTGTGCCCTAAGAATGTTGCCTTGTCATACCTTGATGGCTACAGGGTAAACTGTGGCTCCAATTTCAAAGCTCCCCTTTTTGAACATCATCACAGACGTGTTGTTGATGCATGTTCCTGTAAGAGGCAAGCACAATCTTAACTTTCCTCTGCAAATCACTTCAGAAGTCTAAGCTACAGGCTTAAGGGCAGGGCCATAGGAACCCAAGCAACTTTCCTCTAACTCTCAGTCCAAGCCCTGTTCTCTGTGTGCACAGAATGGGTCACTGGGACATCATGTGTGACTCCTGCATTCTGAGCTCACTCAGCTCTAAAGACATAATGTCCCTTTTGTCTCAGTGGAGAGTCTCAAGCCCTTGGCTGTTTAAGAAGGAAAGCAACAGAGATGCAGTGCTATCTCAAGGTACTTTCTCCGCCTGGTGCTTCTCTGGCCTTGTTGCACTCACCTTCTGGAAAAATAAGAATGGGCAGTTTGCTTTTGTCCTGGACATGTTCTGTGAGCCTAAACAGAAGAGTGTCAAAAATTAGAAGGGACAGACGCTCTCAGTAGCAATCCACACAGCAGCAATCCTAACCCTGCAGTCACCAGGGACTATGAGGGTGCCAACAACAGGGGCACAACCTCCCAAGCACTTACAAGGCCATGCAGTGTCCTCATCCAAGGGAGATGAGCAGCCCTCTTCCTCCCCCACCCTTCAGACCCACCCCTGCAGCCAGCGACTGTCACACCTTCTGGCGACGAGGTGACGATCTTTGACCTCAGAACGTTCAAACCAGACATGGGGACAAGCTTTCACCATGGCTCTCTGTATCACACCCATGAGCCCTCCATGGATCTGACCCACCTGAACGGGGCAAGAAGACACAAGTTACACAACCTGGGCACACATGAAAGTCAAGGCAGTGCTCAGTTTCACAGCCAAACTGAGGTTCATCTTCCTACCCCTGCCGTGGAAAGGGTAAGAGGAAAAGTCCCAGGTGCTGACTTGAAAGACAAATACAGCAAACCCCAAGTGCTTTCCCCATGGCAGGAGGTCCAGCTGGGGAAGCACTTTGCTCTTCCAGCAACAGCAAAGCATATAGCTCTTCTTGCAAAGCTGTGCCCACAGACCCCTGGTGCTTTGAGTTCCAGGCTGAGCTTGCAGAAACACCACGCAAAACAGTCTGACAGTGCCCTGCCATGTCATGCAGGGAAGAGTAGTTCTACATGCTCAAAGGACTCTTGCTGCCTACTTGCTGCCCCATAACAAGCTTGCTGCTCCCTCCATGCAGGAGGGCAGGCAGACCCAGCACCTTACCATTGCATAGTAGCCATCACTGGCTAGGATGATCACATCAATGGGGGAGGTGTGATTGGCCACACAGATGCCTCCATTCCGTGGCCTGTTTTCTCTAGACACAAAACAAAGGGAGAGATGAAGAAAGAGGATGGAAGCATGAGACCTGCATAATGCCCAGCGTGGAGCACCTCCTGGGCAGGGGCAGCCTGGAGCAGCAAGGCCTTACCGGTCGTGGTAGGTGATGATGGCTGTGAGGGCGCGCACGCAGATCCGGTAACACATCAGGTGGACGTGTTTGCTCAGGAAGTCCTTACACCTGCAGCCCAGGACAGAGACCATCACTCCCCAGTCCTGCAATATCCCCTGTAACAGTGCCACTCAGCCCTGTTGCCCCAGGCTGTGAAATACAGCCAAGCCTTTGTATCTCTGCTACAGAAACACGGCACGTACTGAGCTATGCCATCAGCTTATGATCACTGATTCTTAACTCGTAAGAATAAAATTTTGGCCTTTGCTCTTTTCTATTATTACTCCTTTCAGAGGCCAGGGCTGAGCACTCTGCCACCAGCTTAGTGCTCACATCTGGGCCCTTTGTTGAAAATTACAGGGTGCCCCTTCCTGAAAGACCACAGCTGCCGGGACCACCTGCTGTGTCTGCAGGTGGTAGAAGGGAAAGCTTTGCAGGGAAATTTCAGGATTATTAGTTCTCAAACTGCACGGAGTGCTCCCCATCTGCTCCTCCCTCGAAGATGAACTCACCTTCCATTTGGCAAATATCCCACCACTGTGGTACCGGTCACCAACAAGCTGATGCCAGTAAACGCCAGGGCAATCCTGCAGGAAGAGGGAAACTACATGCTAGCAAAACCAGGCCATCAGCACCTTCTTGGCAGGCAGGTGCCTGCAGCAGCACCCACCTGAGGGGCAGAAGGAAGCAGTAGCGGATGAGCACACCAAGTCCCCAGAGCACAGTGAGGCGCAGGCTGATGTACTGGAAGTTGTAATTGGTCCTGCTGAGCAGGTTCCAGGACTCCAGCTCTTCAGCTGAGAACCTCTTGGTCACTTCATCATCCATGATGGTCTCGATGCCTTTGCGGCAGAAATAGAAGATATCTGAGAGCTCAAACTCAGGGGTGTCCAGGGCTTTGCCACTGCCACTCCGGCGCATCTCCTTGATCTCCTCCTCCAGTGACGTTGGCTCCTTTGCAATGATACCTGCAGCACACCATAGGCAGCTCTGGGCAAAGTGTGACTTGCCCACTCAAAGAGAGACAAAAGCCAAGGCCCTTCCTCACCCACCCTCCTCAGGGTCCTCTTCCTTTCTTCAGACCAGACAGGCATAAACCAGTCCTCCCCACTATCTAGAAACAAAGCACTCCTGGGGTGCTTCCCTGCCCTTTCTCTAGAACTCCCTCCTCCATGGAAAAGACCTCCCAAAAGACCTCAGCTGCTCAGAGACACCTCATTTACCCCACCTCCCCAAAAGAATTTTGAACTCCATGTACCCATGCAGGGCAGGATCTCACCATTGACATAGGGCTTGTACAATGGATGGTTCTTCTCCTTGGCACCACGCTCTATTCTCAATGTTGCCCACTGCAAGACAGACAGGACAACCAAGATTTCAATGCCTATAGCTCCACACTATTGCCCATTTTAGAGCTGACTTTCAGGAAGGACCACAGCTCAGGGGAGAAGATGGGGCTGAAGCAGGAGGCTTCCATACAGAACTGAAAGAGTGAGTGATGAACCCAGCTGAACTGAGGTGGAAGCAGGGATTGGCCTGGGAACAGGGAGCGCCAGAGGAAAGAAGAGAGCTCAGTGGTGAGATGGCACAGCAAGATTTTCTGCAGTTTCCATGACCTCTCAGCTGTGCTGCATCTTGCACGTGGTTGCCACTGCACAGCTTCTGGCTGAGCTGTGCATCCTGCTGGGGTGTGTGCACCACAGTGTAGGAAGCTGGTCAGGGGACCAGTGCTACTTTTCAACCCTTGTTTCTTCTAAATTCAAAGGGAGATTCTGTTTTCAGGTTGCTGCTGAAAACATCAGGCTGATGACGGGATGGGATCCTTGCCCCTCTGATTCAGCTAATGGCTGCTGCTGCTTCTCAGCTCAGCAATCTGCCCAAAACAGCAGCAGCAAGCACCCTCAGACAGCTGGTTGCCAAATCCTGTGCCAGGACTACTTGTTCTCTCAGCTAATTTTCAAGGGCACCAGCACAAACTGCAGGCTGTATTTCTGTGCAGTTTTCCTGCCTGCCCTCCAAATAACCTTCACAGCCTGTAATTCATACAGGTCTGGAAGAACAAACTTCTGAAGGAGGAAAACTTGTGTACAACATGCTTATCTGTGAAGAGGGGAAGTTGCTGGGAACTCTGGCATCCCAGTGTCAGCCCATACCAGCAGCAGATCAGGAGGCAGCAATGAGGGAATGCTGAATGCATATGGAGTGTCCCACGCACCTTGCACCTGCCTCTGCCAGCAGCTAGAACTCCAGGATTGCAGCAGATTGCCTAGATACTGCTATCTCAGAAGTCAGGAGAGGAGCTCTGACCTTGCAGGAGCTAAGCAGCCTATGGAAAAGGCAGTGCTTGCAAGCCCAGTGCATCTCCATCCTGACTGCAGCAGCAGCAAACCCAGCCTTCCACCTGAGAGGCACCAGGCAGGTGCCCTCCCTCCCCACCCACACAGGTGTGATGCTGCCAGCCAGGCCCTGCAGCTCAGGCTGTGTCCCACAAGCTTCCAGATTGTGCCACACTCCCATGTGCTGCCCCTCTGGGTTCCCAACATTAGCCTTGAGTGCTGGGAAAATATTTTGAGTAAATAATAGCCCTCCAAAATACAATTCTGAATGGTCAAACTTAATGACCAGTTGTGCATGAGTGCTCCTCTATCCCAACACTGAGATTCTTTAATAAAAGCTGAAATGGACTTCCCAGTCTTTTCAGAAAAACAGTTTCAAACACCAGTATAGGTGTTGAGAGTAAATGTTCCTGAATTGAAGGAAGGGGAGGAAAATGAAAACACTGTGAAAAGTTCAATTTAAAACTGCTTTTTCTGCCCACTTTAGTCAGTAAATTTGTAGTCAGGTCTTCAGATATCTGTATTAATGAAAGCTCTCACAAAGCCCAGGGTCTTCCAATTTATATCCCAGGCTTTTGGGAGGACTCGAGAGTTTAAAGAGCTGAACACTGTGAGCTCCAAGGCTGTCTTCCCAAGCCAGCCAGTACAGGGATACTCTGGGGACAACTGGTCCCATCCAAACAGCAGCAGCTACACCATACATCCTTTAGCAGCATGAACTCCATATTTAACAGCCTAAAAACTCCCTAGCAAACATTTTGCCTTTCACCTGGGCTGCCAAGGTAGGCTGGTATAGGCTTTACATACTACTCTTAGTAGATAAAAAATCCTGGCCTGGTCAGGAGCTTGCTTCAAGAGGTGCTGGCTCAGAGACAGCCCATAAAATTAGTCCACCAAAGGCAGGCAAGGGAACAGCATGACAACAAGCTGGAAAATTCCACTTGGCCTCTCTGTGCCAAGAGGGTCGTCAAGGGCTGCTGGTTGTCCTCCAAGGAGGCAGGTCCAGACACGGCTCAGTAGGTGACACTCCAGGACAGAAGCATGTTGAGAGGTCTGGGTTCTGGCCACAGACCACTCAGGGCTTTCAGCACAAATGTCCTGCCTTACATCTGCTTTTGCTTCATCCAAATGTGTCCTGGAGGGTGCAACCTACTGGCTGCAGCCTGGTCCCTCCCCATCACACCTGACATTAAGCTGTAGCAGCACTCTGCCTTGCCTGGCACACAAACCCCTCAGATCCTGCTGCACTCCTGCCGAGGCTTGCTAGACTATTGCTTTAATTGAAGATTAATCTTTACTAGATTAATTACAGAGAAAAAACAGCCCACAAACGGAAGTCTCATAAACTGCATTTGGCTGAGATGAGCTGAAGAGGCCCACTGGCAGCAGCACAACATCCACATCCCAACCTTCCACTCCAGTCACCCACAATGCCCTCCTGAGGCGAAAGCCTCTCTTTCTATCATCACCATGCTTGGACAAACCTCTGCAAACACACAGAGAACATTCTGAAAATATGACTTACCTGAAAAATCTTTAATAAAGTTTTCATGTAAACCTTGCGAATGCCAAAGGAGACTCCAAAAATTGCTGGCACGATGATGAAAACCAGAAGCAGAGTGAAGAGGACAGTTATGGAAATCCCCAAAAGATTAACCACTAGGCTGTCAAAGGGGAGCAGGAGGAACATGGTGAAGGGCCAGGCAAGGCCGGTGCCCTGCAGCCAGACAGAAGGGCGGCTCGCAGCAATGAACCAGTCCTCCTGTTACTCAGCAACAGTCTCACACATGCACCAAGTCTGCAGCATGCTCAGAGACCCCATTCCAAAGTTCACATCCTTTCGGGGCTCTGAGAGAGGAAATGAGACAGGATCAGGGAAAGCACTTGGGAAAACAAGCCAACAGTCTGCCAGGAGCTCAGGTGAGTTCAGACGGTGCAGGCCAAAGAACTCAGAGCAGACGGTGCTCACACACTGGTTTGTCCATGGGCAGGTGGTGGGCACGGCAGCAACACGACTGCAGGAATGGATCCCCTCCCAGGCTGCCACTGAGCAAGTCCTGTCGTGGGGCAGCTTGTGGAGAATGTGGCAGCAGAATCCCCTCCTGGCTGCTGAGAGCATGCAGAGCCTCTTCAGAGGGACAAGGTGGAGTCCATCCCTGAGCCTGCATTGGAGGAGATCGAGGGAGTTGGCACTCAAAGGAGCCTACCATATGTGGAGCTATTATTGTTCTCCCCACGAGGACATGCGCACCGGCACGGCTCCTTGCATGACGCCTGGAACAAGTTTAATTCTGGAGGCCCCTGGCATCCACTCATGCTGAAGGGTCATTACAGACACGAATGAAGTTTGTGTCCCTGGAAAGCTTTCAAACAGCAAGTTGGTTTCACAGGCACTCACAGGCCACCAGCAGCAGCGGTGGAGCGCAACTGAAGTCAGCAGATCGGAGAGATGTCAACGCAGAGAACGTGGCAGGAGGCCAGAGACAGTGGGCTCTGAAACCTGGAAGGCAGTACTTGGGCTGAGGTCACACCATTCAGAGAAGCTCCTGAGACACAGCAAGACTGAGACTGATACTCTAGCTACTGCCTGTCACTGTCACAGACTTGGGAATCACCTCCTGCTGCCATTCATCCTGTATTTTTATACCATGCACACCTCAGATGGAGCAGACTCACCCAAAACCACACCTACAGCACAGGATGCTGCAATCAGGTCTCAAGTACAGGAAAGGAGTGACAAAACCCTTCCTCATGCCAAAGATCTTATCATGTCTCTCATTTCAGGGTCATCCGAGAGAACTGAGGAAGCCAGGTACCCAGATTCCTGGGTAGGCATCACTTCCTCTGCTCCTATACATCTCATCCCCAGTGACACAGGGCAGATTTACAAGTAGTTCAGGACAGGAAGTGAGCCTAAGGGGAGAATTACTGCTGATGATCAGTCTAAGAGGAACTTGCTGGGGCACAGGGACCAGTCAAAGGTCACACACCCACAGGGCCAACGGTGGCTTGTGATAAAAAATGAGTCTGCTCAGGGGAGACTCCCCTCTGGACACCATCTTCACCAGTCCACAGAGTCTGAACCTGAGGATGGGATTTCACAGGTATCTGACAAGCACACAGGGTAAAGGAGAGTCTGTAAAGATCCTCTTGCTTCCCTGTACACCATGTTCCAGCTGCTAGTTAAACACTGCTATACCAGTAACGTTAAGAATAGTATTAGTGCTTCAAAGGCATATATACAGGCCATGTACTGGGAAACACAGCCACACGTGCAGCTGCCTATTATGCCACAGCTGTCACCCATCAGAACCAGGACTCGTGCTGGCGAACTGGTCAGACCGGCACCCCGAGCCGGCAGCCGCGGTTGTGAGGGGCTCAGCTATGAGTGTCCCGCACCGCGTCACCCGCCACGGCAGAGCCCACGTGTGCTGCAGTCCTGCCCGCGGGTCGGCCCTGACAGCGGCCCGTCCAGCCCCGCCGCGGCACCGCCCCGGGGCTGGGGCACAGCCGGGCGGGCCCGGCAGGCACACAGACCGCAGCCCGCCCCGCTGTTTCGGGACTGCAGCGACTGACCACCGCCCGCCTGGTCGACAGAGCAGCGT
>VWYP01008889.1:224184-239710 GCA_013400435.1 Pycnonotus jocosus | reverse complement strand
CCCACCCCCAGACACACACACACACCCAGCCACACACACGGATATACACACACACACCCAGACACACACCTCCAGACATAAACACACACCACCCAGACACGCACCCACCCAGACACCCCCAGACACACACACACACAGACACAAACACACACCCAGACATCCTCATGTGTCCCCCCGGCCCCCAGCACAAAGTGGCCACTGGCCCTGCTCCAGCCAGAGGCATGGACCCCCTGAGAAACAGCCTCTTGTGAGCCACGGGCCAAATCCTGGAATGCTGCGGTTCTGGCCACTCCCGGCCCAGTGCTCCAGAGCCACCCTGTGCCCCAAACCTTGGCGCTGCCAAAACAGACCTGGACACAGTTTAAGAAAAGGTTTACTGATCCATCAGTACTTCTGCCAATATTGCAACAGCTGTGAAAGGCAAACACTGTTACAGTTTAGAAAAAACAAATTTTATACAATGAAAATATTAATTAAATCTCAAACCCCCAGTGGCTGAGGAATGAGCCTGGAGTTCCATATCCAGTATTAGCACCTGCAGCACCACCACCACCCAATCTGGCCCCTCCACCCCTGCTAAGCGTCTCTTCTGAACTCCTGAGTTCCTTCCACAACTGGACACTGACACTCGGCCCCTATACCAGGACACCTGGGCTTTGATACAGGAAAAGGATGTAAGAGAAAGGACACAGCCAGCTTGGATTGTGGGGAACTTCACTCGTGCAGGTACTGCTGAGCAATGCACGGGGACGCTAAGGAATGCACAGCTCAACTCCTCAATGTGTGCCAGCAGACAGAATTAAGAAATCCATCTTACACAGTATCTTACAGTCTGTCAAATCAATGTTTTCCTATAAATTATATATAAGAAATCCATAAAGAAACCGTGTTACACTTCACATATTAATCAGAGAAGGGTGGGAATCATTATTTTTATTGGCTCAGCATCCACTTTACTGTGCTCACTGCTTCATGACTGGCCAGGCCCCTCTCGGTGAGCACTGATGGGGCCAACAACAGCATAGACACAGGGGCAGAAAAACCACCAGGGTTAAAGTCTGCCCCCCTTCCAGGGATAATCAAGACATTAACACAAGGAACACTTTGCTTTGAGGTTTTCCACAAGGATCAGCACAAGAGACGTTGCCTTGAGTCACTTTTCACTGGTAAGAGGCACTGTGTATCTCTGCACTCTAACACTGAATGGGAGGGTAATTCCCAGCTTTGAGCTGGAGCTTTCCAAAGCCCAACTGACACACAGAAGCATTTAAGAACCAGAGAGGAACAGCACTGCACTTACAGGACTAAAACTAAACCTCGTTGGGCTGAGGGCCCCATTTCTTTCAGGAGAGAACACAGCTTTAACCACTTCTGCCTTTTCTTGAGAAAGAAAACCCCAAACCAAACAAAAACTAAGAAGTGACCCTGTTGCTTCCAAATCTACTGCAAAGTGGATGCTGACCAGCTAGGTCACCCCGTGGGGAGCAATTTGAGGAAGTTAGTCCTTGTAGTAGATGGCACTGTGGATCTGGCAGCAGAGAAAGGAATGATGCTCTAAAGTAGGAGGTAGGGGAACCTTGGTACAGCAAATCCACCGGTGAGCTATCATCTAGAAAAGAAGTTTCATATGGTTAGAAACTCTTCCTAAACCAAACCAAAGGCTCCCCTACACAAACCTTTCTACAGCTGCAGGAAGAGTATAGCAGGAGGAGCAAAGTTACCATGTGTTATGGTGAGCAGCATGAGCAGAACCCAGAACTCTTGATTTCATTTGTCCAAAAAAAATTAAAGACCTTTATTGTTTGTTTCTTTTGCTTAACAGGCATAAATACTTCCCACTCTTTTCTGTATACACTTCCAACAATCTGTGCTTAATACTCCCATCCCAGGACCTGCAGAGCACCTAACACAAGGGAGCCAGTCCTAATGTGAACTTTCCAAAAGCAAAGTCACAGACAGTAATTTTGGTGGCCTGTATTGGATACAATTTGCACGAGCCCAAGTCTTGTGAACACTCTTCACTTTGTGACTCGCCCCACAGCATCTCTTGATGTGCCTCTCAGCAGAGCTTTTCAAGGCTGCTGGCCCCTCATACCCAAAAGCATCACAAGTAAAGACATCAGCATGATAATTAAAACAGCAGTCAACTGAAAAACTGCAACAAAAAGGCTCTGTGTGCTAGAATACACCCAGGGACAGAGTCCATTTTTTACTGACCTGAGAAGAATTCTGGACATAATATAGCAGAAGTTACCATATCTACACAATCAAGACCCAAAATTCTCCAAGGTAACATTCAGCAACATCATGCCCAGTACTGGTATTTTTACTTTCAAGAAGAGCTGGTCCACACAGGATTTATGTGAACACAGTCTTTGATTGCATACAGGGGAGGGATAAACTCTCAGCATGACAGCACCCAATCCTCTGAGCACAGAAAGATGTTGAGATTGACCTGAGCTAAGGGTAACATGTACCTGAGACTCCACAGTTCTATCTTCCACTGGTCAAACCTCTGTCTTCATAAATGGTAATTTCAATCTGCACAGAAAAGCTGTTAGGGAAATACACTAGAAAGAGACTATGAAAACATACCCAGAAAAAGGCAGAAAATTATGGGACTTTAGATATCTTAGCTATTTTATGGCAGGTCCCAGAACTCCAAAACAAGAGAAGAGTCCATGTGAGGTGCCTCATCAGGTAGGAGCACTGGCTCCCAGCCCAGGGCCTGCACAGGAACTCGGTGCTGTGTACAGAGGGTTTGAGCCCTGCCCTCATTCTGCTACATTTTGGGGAAGGCAATGCACCAAGCAAAAAAGTAAATACTGCTAATAAGTCACTTACCAAACTGAAAATGCATTTACTGAAGTTGAATGCTGGTTTGTTTGGGGTTTTTTGTTGTTTTTTTGTGGTTTAGGTTTTTTTTTCCCAGAACATGTATGCACAAAACACACTGAGAAAAAAAAGGAGTCATGTAGGTGACAGTTCTGAGCTATTTGGACAAGGACACAAAACCACCTGCAAGGAATTAGCCTTTATACACATTCAATTGGCATTGGGTTCCAAGTTGCTGTGGCTTCAGTATTTTCAAAGAAAGACGTGTTACCCATTATACTCCCCCATTTGCTATGAGAGGTCTTTACAACTTCAAGCAATAACCACATAAAATGTCTGCAGTGTGGCTCAACAGCTGAAGAAAAAGGGTTGAAATAAACCACACTGGAAGCAAGAACAAGTGCTGGGCTTGCAGTGATGTTGTATGTCAAAATCTTCACCAGAACCTGAGCTGAGGGTTGCAAATTAACTAACAGCCAGGTTTTGTTCTCACAACATCAAATTCTGACCAACATGGTCACTTCTGTCCCCAGTCAGAAGAACATTTCTGGAAGTAGAGGAAGGATCTCTAGTGCTCTTTCCAGGCAGTCACAAATGTTAGGTTGCACATTTTCATGGGCTTTCCAGGTACTAATTCTTAACATACAAAAACCTGACTGGAGACCAGGACACAACAAAGAGCAACAAGACTAATCACCAATTCTGTATCACAGATCAAGCATGAACTGAGGTGCCTCACTGAGACAAAAGAGGAGCACAAGGCAGGAGACAATGCCAGAAGCCACAGAAGGATACAACTCTTAATCCTCTTTCAATGGGGTCTGTCAGCAGAAGGCCCTGAGGAGCATAGATCTTCTCATTCTGTTCCTGAATGAACTTAGCGATTTTCTTTAGGACCTGGTAATGAAACAGCACAGGAGTCACAACTGGTTCCTTTCCAACGATATCACAGATATGGCAATGTGAGAACTAACACACAACTGGTCTGACAGCTCCACATCAGAGCAGGCACTTGCCACAGGATTCAGGGGGACCCCCGTGGGACCCAAACTGACCAGTAGCAGCATGTCTGAGGGACATTCGTACAGAATCTGTACCAAAACACTGCAAGTCACAGGAAACCCACCAAGAACCAAGTACTTGCCTGCAGGCTGAAGGGGAAACAAGCACATACCTTTTCATAGTGTGTCTCCATGCACAGGAAGATGGTGTAGGCAGTCAGGCAGGCAAGACAACCCTCTAGGTAAGATTGGCCCCCAAGTTTTTCAGCTTCTGCATAGAGGTTGTTCAGTGTCCGGACTGTCTCCTCAAACTGCTGCCTGTCAATCTGCAAGGAAAGCAAGTAGGGCTGTCAGCTGATTCTTACAGAACTCACCAGTACCCCTGTACATCCACCTCCTCTCATGGATCATCTGCACTGTGCTCAGAGCCCCAGCCTGAAATACACAGAGTTACAGACCTGCAGCTCTTTGTTAGACACCTGTCCTGTGCTCAGGCTGAGTCTGAATTCAAACATAACGTGGACAAAAAAAAATTCAGAGCAACACACCTAAGCAAACAGGCAATTCAACTGTGAAAACAATGGAACACACGCACAGAGATGTGCTGGGTTAAAATGAACAGGCGGAGAGTGGATGGACACTCCACACCCACAGTGCCTCGGTGCTGCTGCAGTGCTGACCAAACACACCCCCAATGAAACACAACAAAATAACAAGGAAGACAAAAAAAATCGAGTTTGAGAAAGAAAATGTGATAGGAAGGTGTGTTTGTTTGACTGTCACCTTAGGATACCACATCTGATAACACTGACCAAAACGAAAGTACTTGAGACAGCATTTGTGTGGCCTCTAAGCGGGTTCGGCAGGACGGGCAGGATTCCAAGGGAGAGGACAATGTTAACATCTGAGCACAGAGACCGCTCTGGTCTCACAGACACGAGTATATTCTGCTCTACTGCTGCAAACCAGCCGCGTTCCCCACGACTGACCACCGTGCGGGACGGGGACACGGGGGAGGAACCACGTCCGCTCCTGCACTTGAACGGCCCCGGTTAGGGATTCGGGCAGGAGATGCTACCCTGCCCTCGGGAAAGCCGCGGAACTGTCTCCGACCCGGGCAAGGCACCTTCGAACGCCACCCGGGCGCCGTAAGGCCCGAGCCCGGCCCTGCCCAAGGTGCAGGTTCCGTGCGCCGCGCTCGCCGCGAGCCGACCCCAGCCCGCCCCGCCTCACCCTGTTCTCCAGCTCGGCCGGGAACTTGCTCTGGAACTGGCAGCGCGTCCCACCGCTGTAGTCGCGCTGGATGAACACCTTGCCCGACACAGGCGCCTGCTGCGGCCTCATCGCGCCGCCGCCCCTGGCCCGTCCGGTCCCTCCGGAACGCCGGCCACCCCACGCACTTACGGCTGTCGCAAAACCGCCGAGGCGACGCCGGCCTCCGGGTGAGGGCGGAAGTGTCGCCAGGAGCCACGAAGCGCGACAGTGCGCAGGCGTAGCCTCGGAGGCCGCCGAGGGGCTGGGATGCGCATGGGCAAGAGCAGCCATGTCCGATTTGGGGTGTGGCTCTTCCCACCTCAGGCGCGGTCAGCCCATGTGACAGCTCCCCCCTGCCTCACCGGTTGTACTTGGTACCGCCCCCCCCAGCAGTACTTGGTACCACCCGCGCCCCGCGGGCACCGGCAGCTGGCGCTGTCCCGAGGCCCGTGATTGTCCCGGTCCGGGCACTGTCCCGGTCCTGGCACTGTCCCGGTCCTGGCACTGTCCCGGTCCTGGCGCGGTCCCGGCGCCGCCGCTCCCCACTCAGCGATCAGTTCCATGGTTTTTCTTAGGAAGCGGAGCCGCAGTTTTTATCCCAGCCGGTTGTGCTGACGCACACGGGATCCCTTGGCGGCCCCTTCACCTTTGCCCGAGAGCTCCAAGCTGCCAAGCGTCAGCAAGGGCGCGGGTCACTCAGGTTAAGGAAAACCTGGGAACTGCCGTGGGGCAGCCCGGGTAAGCAGCAGAGCTCAGGGACAGCCCCACACCAGTGTCCTGGAGCCGCAGCGCGGGATCGGAGGGGTATGGCCCCACTGCTGTCCCTGTGCCTTACTGTCCCTGCACCCCGAGGGCACCGTCCAGCTCCGTGCTGGCCGAGCAGTCTGCTGGGATGCCAGTATATTCATCTGAATATAACTGAATCAAGAGTAGAAGTTCATTACTATCGTGCTTTTGGAATAGAAGAAATGGCAAACACTGCAATCCCTGGGAATCTTTCAGGTTTGCCATGTGAACAGGAAGACCAGGCATGGAAGTGGTGATCCTGGAATCTGTCCATTTCTGAAAGATCCATGTTACAGTATTTTATGATTCCATGCCTAAGTTGTTCATAATTTTAACAGGCTTATTCTGATTCAAACCAGTGAATTAGCATAAGCCTGTTAAAGTTATACAATGTCCCTGAAATCATAAACCAAGGTAGTAAATTACTTTGTTCGGGAGAGAACCAGGCTCTGTCCCCATGCTGCACACTCTCAGCTGACCTGGAGTGGCTCAGGCACTTCCCACAAAAACAGGGTGCTCTCAAGGGCTGTGTCTTTGGGAGCTCATCCTTCGGGATCCCGTCCTTCAGGAAGGGTGTTTGGGATGCTTGTGCTGAAGGTGCCATGGGGCTGCAGCAAATCCAAGGTGTTAAACAGCCATTGACTCCTTGCTGTTCATGGGCACAAGGATTTCCAGCCTGACCAAGCACAGACACTTGTGGCTCCTGGAGAGGACAGACACACTTTGAAACAAAAGAGTCTTTCAGGCCACCAAATGCAGTATAGATGCAAGAGGACAAATCAAATTTACAGGCATGGCTTAGATTGGGAGATATACTTGCAAAGCCAATTTGTTTCATTTTATGGGCTTGAAAGATTCTAAGTCAGAGATCCCTGTATGGTTTGAATTAGATTGGGACAGAGGTATTCTGGAAAGCCAGATCTGGAGAAGTTTTCATTCAGGGATTTTGAAACTGAGTAGGGGACATTTCTGTAATGCTCTCAAGTAAAATATTCCATGTCTGCCCAAAACATAAGCTTCCACACGACAAAGAAAATGATGAATACCTGAAAATGAAGATGTCTATCCTGTATTAAATATTCAGGAATAGGGTTTCATGTGTATCAACAGAGAATTTGAGATTTTCAAAGGATGCTGCTTTCAAAAGAAAACAAACAAACAAACAAAACCAAAATGAAAAAAAAAAAACCAAAAACAGAAGAAAGCTCTAAGTAGCACCAAAAATGAAGTGTTTTTTTTCTCTACCACTTTGTGCTATCAACAAAGTTATCAGTTTTATTGTCTGAACAGGAGCAAACAGGAGCCACCGAGACTCACAAGCCCGCAGGCTCTGCAATGCATTTTGTGCCCTGCAAGCCAAAAGCTGCAAGAGGACCTTGGCAGCACTGAGTTAGTTAATGGTTGGACTCAGCGATCCTAGAGGTCTTTTCCAACCTTAGTGATTGTGTGATTCTAAGACTATTTCGGCAGAGGGATAAGCCCCTGGCTCCCACTGCTGAGCTCAGCTGCCAGAAAAGTTCCCCGGGAAGTAGCACAATCTTTGTTTGGTCATTAAAGCAGAAAAAGAGAGAGAGAATCTTAGGAAATGCTTGAAACGATTAGGTGATCTTAACTCTAAGGAGCTAAACAAATGCAAAGCAATTCCCCCCCTCAGCCCCTCGTGCTGCTGTAGAATGTAATCTCATTTCTAAACACACAATTACAGAAAATAAAAAGAAAAGAAAAGAATAATTAATTTCTGCTTCCTCATGCAAATCCTCTGACCAATCATTTAGGGATCAGGGGCAATTCAGCTTCTTGTGCAAATTCCAAGCTGAAGGCCTGAAAAAAACAAGTGAATGGATTTACTTTTCTAAGAACCAGAATTAACAAAGGTTCCATTTTCCATGGTTATGTGCCTGGCCAGACAGCCCTTGCTGACAAGCTCTCAAAAAACATGTGTTGGCCTGTTGAAAAGGCCCCAGTGTTGACTGACAGACAATTGAAGTGACAAATTGTTTCATTGTACTTGGCAGGGAGAGCGCTGTATTAGATAATTATGGCGAGGAGGGAAGCGACAGGTCACAGGTCAGAAGACACGTCTGACCCTGTTTTCTGAAAGCCCTGAAAGGAGCCCATGCCCGGGAGAGCAGCGCGATGCTGCCAGTGGCTTCTCTTTCCGCTGTGGTGATTAAGAGCTAACGAGGATGGAGCAGGGATGAGCTCGCTCCCTTCTCTCCCCAGCCGTGGCTCCCCAGCAGCATCCACCACCCCTCGCTGCCTCCCGCAGGACCCGGAGCATCCTCGGCTGCCCTCAGTAGAACTTTGTGACACTACCACTGCCAGCACCTCGTCAGTCCGTGTTCTGAACCGGCAGGAAAAAGCACCGTGTCTGGCCCTGAGTCCTGTCCCAGGCACTTGGGCACAGACACCTTCCTTTGCCAGCCTGCAAACACCAGCAGGACCAACCCCTCCCCGCCGAGGTCTGGGTTTTTTTGCTGGCTACAACAGAGTACAACTAATAGTTATTGAAGCTTCTCTCCTGCCATAGAAATAAAATATGGCATGGAATCACAGCACAGCTACTCCATTGAGAGCAATGCTACACTGAGTAATACCAATAATTCAAAACAGATGAGCCAAAGGCTGGAGCACTATGGGCTCAGTATCCCAGTCTGCCCTGACCCCTGGAATTCGCTGAAAGTTACCTTGAGACTCGCCAGAACTCTTTTGTAACTTCTGTGAGGGTTATTTATTGCAAAGTCATAAATATTTGCTATGGATTTTCTCCATCAATCTACAAAATGAATTAGGTTAGAAAAAATGTATATACTTGGATTTTGGGCATGTGTTTCCCAGGCAGGGGAGAAAGTGTTGGATCTCCATTGTGCAGAAGACGGGCTGCTGCAGAGCTTTGGGCTCTGCTGCCTGTGCTAATTAATTCCCTTCCACAAACAGTTTAAAATGCATAGTACAGTTGAGAAAGGGGGAAGGGAGGGAAGAGGTTCTTCTTTAAATCTCTTTTAAAATCTTTCATAAAATTATTTATGGGGAAAGGAAAATTTTGTTTCCCTCTCCTCCTTCCCTGTCAGTCCATTAAAACTCTGATGAGAGGCAGCATGTTGTGCCCCAGGGAATCAGCCTTAAGTCAACATGTCCCAGTCTACCTCAGAAGCCAGTGCTGTCACCAGCTGGATGTGGAGATGGAAGGAGAGTGCCCAGCCCAGGCTCCTCTCCTTCCACCTCAAGGCAAAGCTGCCTTGGGATGAAGCTATCTTGAGGCAAAGCCACCTCATTTTCTCACTGTTAAAAAGAGGAGAGAGGGCAGGACTGGCCTTGCCTTGCAGGCATTTCTCTGAACAAGTTTTTATTCAGGAAAGCACTTAAGTGAGTCCTTAACTTTGAGGATACTGCAGTAGGACTTGAGCACAGGTGGATGCTGTACCTGGTAGTGAGGGAGTGACAATGAGAAGTGGGGCAAGTTCTTCCCCCAGTGGCTGTTCAGGCACTGAACAGGCTCCCCAGAGCAGTGGTCATGGCCCCAAGCCTGCCAGAGCTCAAGCATTTGGACAACGGTCTCAAGCACAGGGTGGGATCCTCAGGCACATGAGCAAGGCCAGGAGTTGGACTTTGATGATCCTTGTGGGTCCCTTCCAATTAAGCCTCCAAGGCCCTGCACCTTTTCAACCACTGCCAAGTGACTGCACGGGACCTGGCAGCCTGTGTGTCCTGACAGCAATTCACACACAGGCAGTGAGTCCTGCACTCCTGTGGCTGGTCATGCTGACACCAAAAGCTCCTGAAAAGGTTTGCATGAATGAGCTGATCTAGCTTTGTTTCTGCTCCCATGGTTTGCCCTTTCCCCTTTGGCCTTTGCCAAAGCTCTGTGGCCACAAGAGCAAGGGTCTGGCCACAGATGACTGCACAGCTGGCCAGATGCTTATTGTGTGTGGCACAATGAGCCATGGTGGGGGCCTGCAGCTCCTGCTGCTCCTCAGCCCCAGCACTGCCATGCTTGGTAAAACACCAAACCCAGCTTTTTTTTTTTTCCTGCTGCAAGGAAGGCTCCAGTGTAGTCCATTGTGTGGGCTGTGTGCAATGCTTCCTGGTGCCAGGGGAAAGGGATGTTGTTTCCCGTGTACTTGGAGCTGTGCCCTGTTTCCATCCTGCTTGTCTTCCACTGTACCTGTGCAGCAAACCCAAGCCCTGCCAGCCCTGGCTTTCCCTCCTTGGTGAAAGCCCTGGGGGGACCCAGCAGCCAGGGCTCTGGTCAGTGCTGAGGAGCTGCGTGTGGCCCATGCTAGCCAGCTGGCCCACTGGAGTGCAGCTGACAGGTTGGAAAAGGCCCCCAATTTCCTTCTCTTCTCTCATGAGTGTCCCAGGAAGGAACAGCTGCTTCTCTTGTTCATTGTAAACCCACTTGAGACTCTGCCCTGTGCAGGTGATTGGTCTGGCCAGGTTCAAAAGCAATGTGACCAAGAGCACTAAAGGGTTTGGATACATAGCAGCAAGAATGCTAGCAAGAATACCTTTCACTGCAGGTAGGTAAGGTCAGATCAGCTGACCTTCATGCTGAGGATCTGCATGGGGCTTTTTGTGCAGGTGTGTGTCCAACAGCATCTAGATGTCAGTGACAACCCAGGCTACATGTGCAGGTGTGGTGGGTACATGTGTCTGCTTGCTTGGGCACCACATGCACACCTGCTGTTGCCTGGCCACCACCACTGGACACAGGCTCCAGGCTAAGTACCAGAGTAGCAGGAAAAGTTGAGAGAGGGAGCATGACAGGAGGAGCTGTTTGTTCCATCAATGATTTACCAGATGTGTACACTGTACTAAAGACTTGTAAACATACTTTAATGGCCAGCTGTAAATCCAGGCAGTAGCAGTGCCAGCTCCATCTCCATCAGATGTGTCTTAAGAACAGCAGAGGAAGGGCTCTGAATCACTTTGTTACAGGCTCTGTCAGCTCTGCAATTATGCATGTAAATCAAAGAACCAATATCCTCAAGTCAAACTTATTTGAGTGTCAGGAAAGGTTTTATAAGCAGCAGCTTCTCTTTTGCTGGGTTCCCTGCATTTCCTTGTCTTCCACAGAGGGCATCTCCAGAACGTTGGGTTTCCGTCCCCATGCCCCAAGTGCGTGGCTGTGTTTTCACTGACTATGCTGGAAGTCTCTTTTGTTAATCACTGAAGCACAGCGTCATTAGTGAGAAGTGCAGAGTGTACACAAAAAGGAACTTGCCAAATTACTAATAAGCAGAAACTCCATCCATCTTAATGAGACAGGGTTAAGAAAATAGCAACCTAGAATATACACAATGGAACCTTTCCAATCTGCTTATTTACTCCTGTTAGAAAGTAGTTCTGAACTCCATCTCTGGTCCAGCTTGGAGATTATCACATGGTTTCCAAACCACAGGCATCTTACGCTCTTGCAAATAATTCAGCATGAGAAGGATAAATAAATAAGTGGACAGATGGCTCAAAAATTTTTAGAGGGAAGAGGGCAGATAGGACTGCTGAAGAGCAGGAAGCATGAGGAGATGTTTCCTCATGGTGGGCTAGTCTCCTGCTCCCTTCCTTTGAGGTCCTCACAAAAGCAGCCAAGGGTACCAATGTTCTCAGGCAGCACGGGGCCACTCTTGAGCCAAGACTTCCATCATGCCAGCCCAGCAGTGTGATTTATACATCCCCAGTGATTTGCAGCACTTCCTCAGGTTACTCTGGCAACCCAGAAGAGGTTTGCACCCACACCAGTGTGCCTGCACACCTGTGCTCCCCAGCCACATTTTTCTTTTGTTGGGTAAGGAATGACTTGCAGTGCCTTTCACGCGTGCAGCTTGGCTGCTGCTGTTTTATTGAACACCAGCACTTGCTGTATGTTATTCAGGCAAACTTTATATGTGCCACAGACCCTCTCAGCAGCCTGCACCTGGTCCAGGGCAGAGCTGAGCCTTGCGGAGAAAAATGTGCTGTAATGCAGCAAGTTATTACAGGATAAATATTTATAAGCCCCTGTAAACATTTGCCATCAGTTCCCTCCTGGGACTAGGGGCAGACGGTCAAGAGTTTCAGCAGAGCTGACGGCATTAGCTCTTGTAGTCCTTCATACGTTAGCTAGTAAACTCATTGTTGATCATGTATAGTTATAGCATTTATTGGTGCTAATTTCACACAAACAGGAGACATTGGCTGGAATAGTTGGATGCCTTGATTCTGGCCCTGCTGTCAGCCAGCTTTTGGTGAAGGTGTCTCCTGCAGCCCCAGGGGCCCTGGGTACCTGACTGAGGTATTGGACCGGGTCCCCACAGCTGCAAAACCTCCTTGTGCAGATTCCCTTATCATGGGGTGAGCAAGTGTTCCTGGCTGCATCAGTGTCACAGGAGCCTTGGAGCAATCTGCTGAGAAAACCAGAAAACAAACATGGCAAAACCAACATCCTCCTCGGACACTGACCCTGGCAGGGGCTCTCAGCTCTTGGTGGGCTGAGGGAGGTTCTAACCTAAAGCAAATATTCCCTGAGGGTGTCCAGGAGCTGTCCTGCTGCAGGGGTGGCATGGTGGGCTCTCCATGTAGGGACGTGGTAGGTGGGCTGCCTCTGCTGGTGCATCCCATCAGCCCTCAGAGAGGGGGCACAAGCACTAAGGGACAGTGTGAGCCCTGGGACAGGGACTGTGGGGACCCATGGCCAGCTTGTCTCATCTCCCTCATCACTGCTGCCTCTGCTGGGGTTGAGACAGGGCTAATGCAGTGGTGGGAAACTGGAGAAGAAATGCCAGGGCAGGCAAGGCCATGACTCCTCCATGCCCTCAAGTGCAGGAGTAAAACAATGAGCCCTGGGCAATAGCGCTTGTTGCATGAGAGTATTTGGAGGCTCCACTTTGCTGCTCATGCACGAAAGCCAGTCATTTGGCAAAAATCAGCTCAGTTAGCAGGCTTTGTTCATAAAGAGCCAGGGTCTGAATGGACTCATGGCTAATATATTCTATTATCCCACGCCTGCCTGTTTCCCCGGTGCAGCATGCAGGGAAAGGCGCATTCCAGCACCAGGTGGCCAGGGCAGAGTGTGCCCAGTGTGGGCAGGGAAGATGGGACAGGTGGGAGAACACTGCTGCCAGCAGTACAGGGACATGTCACCTGCCACCTGCCCTGTCACACACCGCAGGTGGACGTGGAGCAAAGCGGGATGCTGAGCTGCAGATGAGGGCAGAGTGCCTGGTCCTGCAGGCTGCTGGGATGAACAATGGAGCCAGGAATAGGCACGGTTAATTGGACTGGGCTTTTCACAGGGCAGAAGAGGTCTCAGGACAGCCAGAATGGTGTGTGGTGCAAAGCATCTCATTATTCAATAAGAAAATGTTAGCCCCTGTGGGAAAGGCAGCAATAAATGGCTATGACATTAGAGACAAGGCAGAGATTTAAGAAGCAGTGGACTAAATAATTATGAAGGGAAATGGCTGTGCAGGATTCACTCAGAAAAGCTCATGTGCAGTTTGGAAGAGGTCTGTTGGAAGAGCAGCCCTTCTTGGGCAGCTCCTTCTAAGAGGTCTTATATCGTGTATTAAGCATTTTAGTGGCCTAAACCAGAGTTGGCATTTTCATTTGTTTTAGGTTTTTTTCTTCCTTCTCTCTGGTTTCTCATACTTTTTAAATAAAAAATGGTTTGCCAGCAATTGTATTTGCTGGTCAATTGTGTTTCAGTTTACAATTTACTTTTGGATTCCCATTCAGGCACTGTTGTCATGAATGCGGATATCAGCCACAGAAGAGAGAAGGGAGCCAGCAAAGACCTTCCCTGGGCCAAGTTCAGGAACTGTCCAGACCATTCATGTGGTTGGGTTAGCAGCCAAGGCATGCTGAATTGTAGCCTTCCTGCTTGGATCAAGAACTGTGAACTGTGGCAGGCTCAGCAGCTACTGTTTAGCATGTCAGGGCTGCAGTGAAACCCACTAATCAGTGTGGGATGCTCCAGGGCACATATCCTTGGGGTGACCATGACATTTACCTGGTGCCATGTGGTATCTGCTGACCTGCAGATAACTGGAACCATAACTGGAACCCTGACTGTAGTTTTGTTGCAGTGTTACTGCTGTTTCCTTCGGAGAGCTCTCCAACTTTTGAACAAGTTTCCCAAGTCCTCTCCTTGCCTGCCTACCTATGATATTCCTATCGCATGCCTCTGCCTGGAACAGAAGGATCATAGCACAGCCAAAGTCAAACACACCCATTGCTGCTCTGCAAATAGAGAAGCTCTGAGAGTTTCCTATGATCTTGCCATGGAAAATGGAGAGACACTGGCACAGTTTGGTTCCCAAGCAGAGTCTTGTGCCAATGGATGTAACACCTGGGTGCAAATCAGGATGCCTGAATAAATCTTTGAGCAGATCAGTGCCCTGTTCCACATTACACCTGTTTCCTGGGACATAGCGCTATTTTCTAAATTCTCAAAATGAGATCTTTCAGTGTTTCTAAACTAATTTTGGTAAAAGCAGAATCTGTACTGTCAGAATTTCTCAAGGAATGAGAAGTCCATTTTGCAGCTGTTTCTTGGTACAGACAGTGATCAATGCTTTGCCATCATTTCCTGAGCCCAAGTAGCAGGAGAGGTCCCGCTCCATCTAACTGCCTCTTTCATTCCCCGGGTCCCTTGTTTACCGCTAAATTCTTCACTTCATTAGTGGTGCTAACTGGCTACTCTCTTCTGCTGGCCCTCAGGTGAAAGTGGCTCTTTCAGCCTTCCAGACTGCAGAGCCTCTTCCATTTACCTCTCAATGAGGCGTAGTTCCTGTTTTAAGTAGTACAAGTTGTTTGAGCTGAAGGCAGCAGCAGCAGGAAGGGCAGCTTTGGAAGATTCCAGAGGAGGGAGCTCAGGAGAGGTCCCTGTGACAAGGACCTGTGGTCACACAGGGGCAGGGCTGCTCAATGGCCAGGTGTTGTGCACAAGGGCTGAGCCAGCTTCTCCCGCCTGGCCTGCACCAAGGGGCACCGTGCTCTGTCCCGCAAGCCTGTGCTGGCACCCGGGCAGCCCAATGGCTCCTTCCTCCAGCTCCCAGCTCTGGATTTGGAGGGCAGCGAGTCTTTGCAAGCCCTGAGGAGCACAGCAAGGTAAGGGTGGCGAGGGGCTGGTTCTCTGGAGGAACAGAGAATGCAGGTCCTGTTCCTCCGGCACATCTGGAACAGGGTACCTAGATGCGGTACCACTTTACAGAACAGACCCCTTTTCTCTCTCCTCTTTTTAGTTTTGTTTGATTTGGTTGCTCTTTTCTTTTTTGTTGTTGTTGGCGGTGGTTTTTTTCAGTATCATAGTTTCTGTTGGAAATTGTCAGCTGGGAAATGAGTTCTGCACAGTCCAGTCCAGGTTCACAAAGGTATCTGCAACTTTGAAACAGCAGCTCAGGAACGCCGGGACCTCCCAGAGCCGCCCCGGCTTCAGAGACCGGGAACGGCTCCGGGGGATTCGGGCCGCCCACCGGGGATGCAGCCGAGCTGTGCTGTGGGGCGAGCTCAAGCGCCGCGGCCCGGGGTGGGGGCTGTGTCTCGGTATCCCCCGAGCTCCTCCGGCTGCACTCTGTCGGGCCGGGCCCTGCGGGCCGTCACCGCTGCAGGTGGCGCCGGGCCGGGCCGGGCCGGGCCGGGCTAAGGGGCCGTCACCGCTGCAGGTGGCGCCG